>JALIZH010019459.1:0-22505 GCA_030522465.1 Rhipicephalus appendiculatus | reverse complement strand
CGACCGGTGCTAGTCGCCGGTGTGCACGGGCCTTTACTTTCACTGTGATCGCGAGCGCGCGCGGGCACGTGGCGGCCTCTCGCGGTAGCTGCAGCAACTGTGCAGCCCACACATCAGCCAACGGCCTCCGCCAGTATTACGCGCTCATTTCGGTTTATGGCATCATTTCCAGTTGATGACATCATTTGTCAATAGAATAGGCGGCGATTTCTAGCTGACTGAGAATTCATCATAAATTCCACGCCAAGGGCTGCGCTATAAGGTTTCGCTCTCGTGTTTTCAAGAGCCTAGACTGCCCTATCGGCAGCGTTTTCTGACCATGCTGAAAAGTTGTCGCATGGTCATTTTAAGCACACGCAGAAAGAACATGAGGTTAGAAATTCTTTTCAAAATTTTTCTGATACGGGTAAAATAGATAAGGAACTAAGGAAATTACCTTTACCACCTTTACCACCAATTACCTTACCTTTACCACCTTATTTCATAAGGCGGTAAAATTAAGAGAAATAATTTGTAGAACGAACGTCTTTCAGCATTCGTTTCCCCCACGCATGATAACCCAGTAGAATCAGCTGCAACAGCCAATTGAGGATTGTTGTACCGAAGCATTGTTCAGAGCATTACTGTTGGATGTGTAACGGCGTGAACTTTTTTTTCTATTTCTGTTATGCTGACTTTCTTTGCTCAGTTGTCTATTTCTACGCGCACGTGTAAGCCTGTGTATTTCCTCCTGCAATAATGCCTTCAGGCGTTGCAGGTATTAGAAATAATTGGCAGTTAATATTGTTAAACAGTTGCTGTGCTTTACTCATACAGTCATCCTAGAAAAATACACACGCAAGTTCACCGTAATTTACCAACGATATCATTGGTTGCGCAGGACAACGGAAGACCTCTGAACTTCATGCTGGAAAAGAAGACGTCCCGCAAGTTGGTCTCCTTCAAGGGCATGAATAATCCACTCTTGGTAATTTACTCACTCTTCTCTCAATTGCGCTCCTAATTATTATGAAGCTACCTGTTAAGCTAGCCTGCGTGTGCAGCAAGACTGCTTGCTGTATTTGTGGAAAAGTTAAGACCAGACTAACTGAGAACCTTGATCTGTTATCAGTTTTCTCCGTCGTGTGGTAGAGGTGAGGAAGAACTGCGATAAGAACTTCGAGGACGCTATAGCTTTGCCTTCAAGAGTAGAACGCGATAGCGTAATCCGTCCCCGTGCGCATCGCCTTCTCAATTGCTAGCCTCACTTCGGTTCTCGGTCGATGCCTCAACCGTACTGCAAAGAAACGGACACCTGTGTGCGTAAGGTTAGCCGTTATCCTAGAATTCCTACTGCAAGTGCAGCTGGGAAGTGCCCACTAAGCCGTAATTCTTTCTTTCGCCAGTCAGCGAAAGGCCCTATGCGCGTCCGTAGGGCAACACGTGAGCCTACGCAGCTGTTCACGTCGTTCATGCTTTTGCAGCTGAGGACGATTTAAGATGTCTGAGCGCTTTGTAATCGGTGGGCCTTTAAAACCACCAATCGTTGCAGAATTCAAATGTTGTCATCCCTGGCGCGATTTTACGCTTCTGCACGCAATATTGAATGCGCTGAGGAGGGTCCTCCCAACTTACACGACATTCATATAGTGTGTGTGTGTGTATTTTTTTCTTTTTTTTTAAGACGATAGTCTTTCTTGGGATACCTAACCGAAGAAATGTTGGTCAGTCTGTCTGTCTGTCTGTCTGTCTGTTTCTCTGTTTGTCGGCACGTCGCACGATTCAGTTAGCTTGGCCAAAGTTTAACCCCCTGCCTTACGACCTCCAATCTTGACCGAAAGGCATGTGTTCATACGGGTGAGCGTGGGCAATTAAAAATCAAATATTACGCATACCTGAGGCACAACATCAATACCTTAGTACTATTCACAGTGTTCCTTTAAAACAAAATCTATGGATGCGTAATTATAAAGATCCTAGTGTTTATTACGCGGCGCTGAAAATGCGCCGCTGTGTACAAAACAAGTCTCCGCCCAGTGATTTAACTTCCACGCTGTGGTGCTGCCACCTGGCAGCAGCATAGTTCAACACAAGCCGATGTTCCCCGGTAGCGCTGTAGATGGCGTCCTCTTCTGTTTTATCAATGCCAGCCAGATGCGGCTGATTCATCGTAGAAGAGCGCTGTCTCAGGCAAGGCAAAACATATATGACCGCTTGATGAAATACGACCCACTCTACAAGACATGATCAGAGAACGCAGAGAAAAGACCGACAACCAAATTTCAGCGGAGAAACGCCGGCGTCCGTCTAAGCGTGCCCGGAAAACGTCCGAAAAACGAGCCCAGCGGCTAGCCCAGCTATTAAATTGTGGTACTCATGCAGTGCAGTCGGCACAAGACTATCCTCTTTCGACGACATTTGCAGCGAAGCACGCAGATACGCGGCCAATTTTTCTTTCTTTTTTTTTTTTTGCGAAGCAGTTTCAAGCCGTGATGTGATGACTCGAACCGAACATTTTTATTCTTTAGTTTATTTCCATATTTCTCGATTTTTCACTCACGGACAACGCTGATTTTTCGCTCGCAGAGAACGACGCCAACACCGGAATTTCCGAGAAACAAGAGCTTCAACGCTATCGCGTTAAAAAAAGCTTAGACATTACAATGAGCGCAGGCTGATCAAAGTTGGTAATGTAGTACGTCAATCATGTTGCCTTGAAAGACTCGTTAAACATGCTCCCCCACGCCACCGGCGGAAAGACTGACGCTATTGCCACACGCGTTTCTAATTTTCACAGTTGCTGTATTCGATTTCCGCCCACAAAGATTATCAGCAGTACTCGGTGCAGACCGCGCCTTATTGTTCCAGAAGCTTCTCGCTTGTAGTAGATCGTTCTGTTAAGATTGCACGCAAGACGCTAACACTCAAGATTATTCCAGAGCTTGCGCGACGACTACTGATAAGGCTAGAATGTTCGACGCGTGCGTTATAAAAGCCGGCGCGTTCCAACGAGGTTCAGTTTGATCGACGGCCGACGCTCTGTTCGCCGCTATCAGTGCAGTGTGTATTGCTCTAATCTGACTTTCTGTTTACCGGCCACAAATTTACCGGCCACAAGTTCGGCCTAATAAACAGTTTCATTTTGGACCTACCGACTTCTACCTTCGTCGACGTCACGACCACGTGACATCTGGTGGAGGTGCTTTTCGTTCATGTACCGGACACCCCCGTCAAGCCGTGAACCCAGCCCAAGTCGCCAAGAAGAAACCGACACCATCCAGGAGAGTCGAGCCAGCCGGAGACTACAAGGACTGGCACCACAATACGGACTCCTACCGGACAAGCCAAAAGGCACGGCGACGAAGACGACAGGCACGATGACGGCCGCTGCGTCCCCTGCAACGATCGTGATACAGCCACCGAGAGAGCCACCGACTTTCCACGGATCGCCAAGCGAGGACCCCGAGACCTGGCTGGAGACGTATGAACGAGTGGCGGCTTTCAACAACTGGGACTCCGACGAAAAACTGCGCCGCGCTTACTTCTACGTAGAAGACGCCGCGAGGACGTGGTTCGAGAACCGTGAGCCCACGTTACAGACCTGGGATCTCTTTCGGACGACGTTCCTAAGCACGTTCACCAGCGTGGTCCGCAAGGAACGAGCCGCGGCTATGCTGGAGACCCGTGTGCAGCTTCCCAATGAAAGTATCGCTATCTACACGGAGGAGATGAATCGACTGTTCCGGCACGCCGACCCCGCCATGGCTGAGGAGAAGAAGCTCCGGTTCCTGAAGCGAGGTGTCAAGCAAGAGCTGTTTGCGGGACTTGTCCGCAACCCACCCAATACAGTCGACGAATTCCTTACCGAGGCCACGACAATCGAAAAGGCACTTGAGATGCGGACAAGGCAGTATAACCGCCCCTCTTCAACAACCAACTACGCCGAAGCTCATACCCTCAGCACCAACGATCTGCGCGAGACCATCCGAGCGATCGTGTGGGAGGAGCTGCGCAAGCTATTACCTTCGCCGCAGCCTCAAGTGGATTCGATCGCCGACATAGTCCGCGAGGAAGTTCATCAATCGCTCGGAATTCCCGAAATACCGCAGCCTCATCCGGAGGCCATGACCTACGCCGCTGCGGTCCGCCGTCCTGTGCCCGCTCAGCGACAACGTCAAGACAGCGCATCGCCACAGTTCGGCCGCCAGACACCACCACCACCACCGACGCCCTACCGTTCCCCTGTCGGCCAGCGCTATGCGCCGCGCTACACGCCAAGGAAGACCGACGTCTGGCGCGCCCCCTGACAACCGCCCGCTCTGCTACCACTGCGGGGAGGCCGGCCACACGCGTACCGCCGCTGCCAGTACCGACAGATGGGGCTACGCGGATTCGCCGTCAACGCGCCGCGTCCGCAGCCAGGCGAACGGCCTCGCGACATCGACGACTACCTCACCGGAAGACAGTGGCAGCAACGACGACCTTCCCGCTCGCCGTCGCCCGGCCGCTACATGTCACCGCACCGCCGGCAGTACACTGGCCCAAACCGGGGCCGGTCGCCTAGCCCGTATCAGGGGAAACTAAGGGCAGCAACCGATGGAGGTGCGGTTGCTGTACGACGAAATGCCGAAGATCCTCCGCGGCCGCCGACGACGACAACGCGACGAGACCTGCAGAACACGACGCGAAGCAGACGAAGCCCTGCCGACGAAACCTCGCGGACCGAAGAAGACCTGACGACGCAGCATGGAAGCGCCGCAACAAATCGACGCAGCCCTAATCCGACGCCGCGACCTAACCGCAACGCAAGGCGACGGACTAGTGACCTCGACGTTCTCATCGACGGCCACAACGTCACCGCTCTCGTCGACACTGGGGCCGACTATTCCGTCGTCAGTGGGCCATTCGCCACCAAGCTGAAGAAAGTAAAGACCGCTTGGAGTGGACCCGAAATCCGGACAGCTGGAGGCCACCTGATAACGCCGATTGGTGTCTGCACGGCGAGAGTCACCATCAATAACAGGACTCATCCTGCGAGCTTTGTAATCCTACAAAACTGCTCCAGGGATGTGATACTTGGAATGGACTTCCTAAGTGACCACGGCGCCGTCATCGACCTAAGGTCTGAGTCGATAACACTAACTTCAGAAAAAGCGCTGCCTACGCAGACGACGCCGGGGTACCATGCATTGAACGTGATAAAAGAGCACGTCACCGTTCCGCCTCTCTCCAGCGTCATCATTCCCGTCGGCACCGAAAAACCCACGGACTTCGAAGGCGTCATCGAGGGCGATCAGCACCTGCTTTTAAACCGTCAGATTTGCGTCGCAAGAGGCATCGCGGAGTTGCGTGAAGGGAAAGCAACAGTGATGCTCACGAACTTCAGCAACGAATACATGCATGTGAGCAAAGGCACGACGGTCGCCTACATCGAAGAAATTGTGGAAGCCAGCGATGCCCTCGCCCTCGCCGAGTTTACCGAACGTGCTTCGACGACGCAAGCTCACCAACTATCTTTCGACGTCAATCCGAGCCTTCCGACGCATAAACAAGAACAGCTGAAAACCCTGCTCCTGCAATACAAGGACTGCTTTTCGTCGTCGTCAAGAGTTCGACAGACCCCAGTCGCACAACACCGCATCATAACAGACGAAAGCGCCAGGCCACTACGTCAGAGCCCAGTACAGAGTTTCAACGCGGGAACGCGAGGCCAAAAGAACCAAGTCGACGAAATGCTGCGCGACGACATCATCCAGCCTTCAAAGAGTCCGTGGGCGTCACCCGTTGTGTTAGTGAAGAAAAAGGACGGAACCCTACGCTTCTGCGTCGATTATCGCCGCCTGAACAAAATAACGAAGAAGGACGTGTACCCTCTTCCACGGATAGACGACACCCTGGATCGACTCCACAACGCGAGGTACTTTTCGTCGATGGACCTCAAGACCGGCTATTGGCAAATTGAGGTCGACGAGAGAGACCGAGAGAAGACCGCGTTTATAACACCAGATGGTCTCTTCGAGTTCAAAGTCATGCCCTTCGGTCTTTGCTCGGCGCCTGCGACTTTCCAACGGGTTATGGATACAGTACTGGCAGGATTGAAGTGGCAGACTTGCCTGGTGTACCTGGACGACGTCATTGTGTTTGCTTCAGATTTCGACGAACACCTCCGGCGACTTGACGCAGTACTTCAAGCAATCAAGGCCTCCGGACTCACCCTGAAGCCAGAAAAGTGCCGCTTCGCATACGAGGAACTCCTGTTCCTGGGTCACGTTATCAGCAAGTCTGAGTTCGCCCCGACCCACGGAAAACAGCTGCCATCGCTGCTTTCCCGTCGCCCACCTACAAGAAGGCCGTATGCCGATTTCTCGGCTTGTGCGCCTATTATAGACGCTTCGTCAAGGAATTTTCACGCATCGCCGAGCCACTAACTCAGCTCACGAAAAACGACGTGGAATTCAAGTGGGGATCGGCGCAAGTCGAAGCATTTCAAGAATTGAAACGACGCCTGCAGACGCCTCCAGTACTTGCGCATTTTGACGAACACGCCGACACGGAAATCCACACCGACGCAAGCAGCGTAGGACTCGGCGCCGTTCTAGTCCAGAGAACTGCCGGCGTCGAAAGGGTTATCGGTTATGCTAGCCGGTCGCTATCCAAGGCAGAAGCCAACTATTCCACAACAGAAAGGGAGTGCCTCGCCATCATCTGGGCTACGTCAAAGTTTCGCCCCTACCTCTACGGGAGGCCCTTCAAAGTTGTGAGCGACCACCACGCCTTGTGTTGGCTAGCTAACTTGAAGGACCCTTCAGGTCGCCTCGCAAGATGGAGTCTAAGGCTTCAAGAATTCGACGTCACCGTCGTTTACAAATCCGGACGAAAACACTCTGACGCCGACTGCTTGTCTCGTGCCCCCCGTCGACCCGCCGCCGCAGGATGACCAGGAGGATGACTTCTTCTTGGGAACTATAAGTGCCGACGACTTCGCCGAACGACAGCGAGCCGACCCGGAACTCAGGGGCCTTGTGCAGTATCTCGAAGGCAAGACCGCCATTGTCCCAAAGGCATTCAAGCGAGGCCTCGCGTCGTTTTCCTTGCGAAACGGCCTTGTCATAAAGAAGAATTTCTCGCCACTTCGAGCCGACTACCTTCTCGTAATGCCTGCAGCACTACGACCAGAAGTCCTCCAGGCACTACACGACGACCCGGCGGCCGGACACCTCGGACTTTCCCGCACGCTCGCAAGGGTACAGGAAAAGTACTTCTGGCCGCGCCTTGCCACCGATGTCGCCCGCTACGTAAAGACGTGCCGAGACTGTCAGCGACGGAAGACACCGCCCACTAGACCAGCAGGCTTCCTTCAGCCGATCGAGCCTCCTCGGCGACCGTTCCAGCAGATCGGGATGGACCTCCTGGGGCCGTTCCCAACGTCGACTTGCGGAAATAAATGGATCGTCGTGGCTACCGACTACCTCACCCGCTACGCCGAAACAAAGGCCCTGCCTAAAGGCAGTGCCGCCGAGGTAGCCAAGTTCTTCGTTGAGAACATCGTCCTTCGACATGGCGCCCCAGAGGTTCTCATCACCGACAGAGGTACGGCGTTTATTGCTGACCTAACCCAGGCGATCTTGAGATACAGCCAGACAAGCCACCGCCGGACCACCGCCTACCACCCACAGACCAATGGCCTCACCGAGCGTCTCAACAAGACCATCGCCGACATGCTGGCCATGTACGTCGACGTCGAGCACAAGACGTGGGATGCGATCCTTCCGTACGTGACTTTCGCGTACAACACGGCCGTACAAGAGACGACGCAGATGACGCCATACAAGCTGGTCTACGGACGGAGTCCGGCAACGACGCTTGACGCCATGTTACCGAACGTCACCGACGAAGAAAACATCGACGTCACCGCCTACTTACAGCGCGCCGAGGAAGCCCGACAACTCGCCCGCCTGCGAATCAAGAATCAGCAGACGACCGACAGCCGCCGCTACAATCTTCGGCGACGCTTCGTGGAATACCAGCCCGGCGACCGCGTTTGGGTGTGGACGCCGATACGCCGACGTGGACTCTGTGAAAAACTTCTTCGGCGATACTTCGGGCCGTACAAAGTGCTTCGACGTCTAGGCGCTCTGGACTACGAGGTTGTCCCGGACGGCATTACGAACTCTCAACAGCGCCGTGCGCGACCTGAAGTCGTCCATGTCGTGCGTCTCAAACCGTATTACGCGCGTTAGCGAACCTGAGGACTGCACTTATTGGTTTTTTATTGTACTTTCTTGCTGTATTGTTGTTATTTATTGTTGCATGCATTTTTCCCCGTGTTCTGTTTTAAGCATCGGGACGATGCTTTTTCAGAGGGGGGGCATTGCCACACGCGTTTCTAATTTTCACAGTTGCTGTATTCGATTTCCGCCCACAAAGATTATCAGCAGTACTCGGCGCAGACCGCGCCTTATTGTTCCAGAAGCTTCTCGCTTGTAGTAGATCGTTCTGTTAAGATTGCACGCAAGACGCTAACACTCAAGATTATTCCAGAGCTTGCGCGACGACTACTGATAAGGCTAGAATGTTCGACGCGTGCGTTATAAAAGCCGGCGCGTTCCAACGAGGTTCAGTTTGATCGACGGCCGACGCTCTGTTCGCCGCTATCAGTGCAGTGTGTATTGCTGTAATCTGACTTTCTGTTTACCGGCCACAAATTTACCGGCCACAAGTTCGGCCTAATAAACAGTTTCATTTTGGACCTACCGACTTCTACCTTCGTCGACGTCACGACCACGTGACACTATTAGTGTTGCCGGCATATATGCGTTTAAAAGAAATCTTAAAGAAAACAAAACACGGGTGCTCTCTGCTAGCTGGTTCAAGAAGAGCTGTTCAGTAAGATCAAATCACGGACCAGCGCGTTCTGCTGCGAGTACTCAAGAAGCACCTCGCTTATGGAGGAAAAAAACGCGAACTTTCACATACTCACTAGACTACCGCAAGTCTGTCGTGCATGTTGTTACGAGAGATAAAAAGGAAAAAAAATCCTGACGTCTTGCACATCCGTTGACGACACACTTTTGGCACAAAAATTGAAACCGTCTTGTTTCAAGGGGAATAGCGACATAGCGAAGCCCACGCTTATTTTTCATGCTCTTTCCGTTTTACGCAGATACTGCTTCAAGAGACAACACTTCTGCGACTGAGGACAAGGCACTGGCATCAGAGACAGAGCCATCAGAGTCAGAGGCGCAAGTGTACCATATGTGTCAAATGTCTCCTCTGGTGATAACTACCACATATTCTTTCCTTATTGGTTTACTTGTTGTACATAACTTGAGAATAAGGCAGTCATCGGACGTACTACATAGTGACGCCTTAATTATTTATCTCTTTCAGATCCCCAAAATGTTAGCAAAAGGAAGTTTGACATTGGGCTCTGCACGGACGACTCAAAAATCAATGATCAGACAAAACATCAATTAACTGCTAACTTCTCCTTGGATTCATCCGCCAGGCTACATGTTTAACTATGAACAATTTGAAGCAGAAACGAAGGTTTCAAATGGCTAGGCTGGATAGGTAGCGTTGGCTTAGCTACTCAGCGCTTGAGGATGGTGCGTTTTGCCGAGTGTGTGTCCTATTTAGCAGAAGTGAGGTAGGAAAGGCCAACATGCACGCACGAGGGCCCTCGTATCCAAGCCCTTTCAAAAATGGAAACACGCCCTCGAAGCCTTCGATGCACATGAAACAACTAAATATCACAGCGACTCCCAGCTGGTAGCCGATAATTTTCTTCAAACCTTCTCAGGATGTGTGCCCAGTGTTATTGATCAACTGGGCCACGGAAGGCAAATTCAAATAAGAGAGAACCGAAGAAGTTAAGGCCTATTGTTGAAACAGTTCTCTTTTTTCGGGCGGCGAGGTCTGGCTCTCCGTGGCCATAGAGACAGTGGTCCCATGGATTCAAGCACAGCCTCCTCTACAAATACAGGCAAACTTCAGGGCGCTGCTTCGCATGCGAGCGGATTGTGGCGACACAGATCTAAAAAAAATTTGGAAAGTTGCCCAAATAATGCCTCGTATTTAATTCCAGATGTACAATACCAGATCATAGAAATCTCTGCTGCAATCATCAAGGAAAGCCTAGTCGCAAAAGTAAACGCTGCAGGCTGCTTTTCCGTACTCGCTGATGAAACGGCGGATATTGCTGGTATTGCAAGATAACTTAATAAGGATGCCAACGAAATCCAAGAAGTGTTCTTAGGCTTTGTGCCAATTCACGACCAAAGTGGCCGGGTCCTCGCCGACACCATCATAAAGTTTCTTCTATAGATGGGAATTAACATGGAGCATCTCCGAGGTCAAGGCTACGATGGTGCGAGCTCGATGGCTGGCAAAACGAATGGGGTTCAAGCTGCTGTTCGTGCAAAATATCCCGTCGCACTCTACACTGACTGCGCCAGTCACTCCCTTAATCTAGTTCTGTGTGAGGCATACTCAATCACGGACATCCGAAACTGTTTTGGGACTCTAAAGGCGACGTCAGTCTTTCTCCGTAAATCTTCTAGCCGCTCACACGTTTTGCGAAAAATGATACTTTTGAGATGCCCGGAGTCTGCAAGGCAGCGCCTTTTTGGGGTTGTGCGAAACGCGCTGGGTGGAGAAGCACGATGCAGTGCTTTCTTTTGCGAGCCTCCTTGAGCCATTGATCGCAGCACTAGAGGAGATTAAATTTCACGGAAATGGCGAAAGTCCAGTACAGGCAAACAGTCTAATGTTGGCACTCTCGTCACCAGCGTTCCTTGTAAGCCTGCATGCGGCGGGGCACGTGTTAGCACTGACTTTGCCACTGTCCAAGAAGCTGCAGACGAGGAGCATCGACATTAGCGCTGCCATTGACATAGAAGCGGTACAGCAGACAATTCAAAATGACCGCGAGAATGCGAATACTTCTTTCTCAAAAATATTTGCACAAGTGCAGGCATTGGCAGGAAAACTGAGGGCCAAACAACGAAACGTTCCTTTCCTTCGACCGCGTCCTCACCTTACGTGAAGCCTCCTTACAGCCAAGTACCGACGGAGGAAGCAAGCGTACTCTGAAAGCTCCCTTCACCCGTCCTCGCGGGAGGAATGGTTGCCGCGCTCCTGCGTTCGAGATTATCGAATATAAGCTTTGCTCACAAGCGTTTATTCTGTAAAAAAAGTTGGGTCACCACATCACTTCCAAATTGAAGTGTTAATATAGAGACTCGTGTACGCTTTCTTCCAACTGCGATTACTAAATGTGAAAAGCTACCGTAGTCGAGCGCAAAACATGGTGCGGTCTAGCAACACTGAAACGCCTGCCTCTTTAAACGCTGTCAGTCTAAACGCGCTTCACGAGTCGGACATGCCTGCGAAAACACCCTTCTCCGAAGACGAGAAAGATCTCGTCCAAGACCTTGTGCTGAAATACAAGACCGTCATCGAAAATAAGCGTACGGACGCAATATCCATCAATGCAAAAGCCAAGGGATGGGAAAAACTGTGCACTGAACTCAACAGCAGGCCCTTTGTGCGCCCCCGGGACGTCAAGCAGCTAAAGAAGCTGTGGGATAACATGAAGCAAAGGTGGAAGCGGGAGAAAGCGAAGCAAATCCGTGACGTCCTCACTACAGGTATGTTTCCCTTCTCTGTAAAAGGTCGCCGGTGCTACGAGTTTTGGGGTATTTGCAGGAGGCGGCCCCCCCCACCACCGCCTATGGACGATAGGCTCGCGCAGATCGAAGCCATCGTTCCGCACCTGACCACGCGGGTAACAAATCCTTTCGACAGCGACCGCCCGCCTGCCACGCCAGCAGCCCAAAGCGCGTCGGAAATTCTGAACGGGATGATCTGTGAAAATGGACCAGCTGACAGTGATGAAGGTATGTCGCCTTCTGCGAACTCGATAGCGCGGCCACGGAGGTAGAAACCTCTGCAGGCAACGTGAGCGTTTCTAGCACACCACAGGTCACGAAAAGCGGTTGTGCTTACACACTGTCGTGATGTGGCAATGCATGCAGATTCCTGTCCGATTTATCTGCACTGCCACCCTGTAATGCCCTCACATTTCTTCGCTTGCCTTTCATGGATGAAACAACACTTTTATTGCAGACCGAACAGAAAAAACTCAGCCAAACCGACATAGCAGCTATGTAGTCAATGCTGCAGAGCTCTTGCACACCATCCGTGGTTGGTGAAGATAGGTTATGCTTGGACGATCACGAAGTCGATGCGGACATCAGCCAAGAGGAAGCTGCTGAGCCAGATGCACAAAGTCAAGCGGCAACAGCTGGGTCAAGTGTGTGGAATGTCCGCGGAGGCAGGTAGTCTCTGTTGCAGCACAAACTCGACGTAGAACTCGAGGCTCGCCTTGATGCTATAAAATCAGATAAAAAAACATAAAAAAAATTGAGCACAATCAAAGAATGGAGTGTATGAGAGAAGAGCATGAGATCAAAATCAGCACCTTGAAGGAGCAAAGAAAAAATTGCAACATCCAGCACAAAATCAAGGTTCGGATCTTAAAAGAAAAAAGAAAAAGTACAGCAACTGAAGCAGGCGCTCCTAAGAAAACAGCTGCAGGCAGCAGACTCTCAATAAAGGAATACCTGAGAGCATGTTTTCGAAACTTGTCACATTAACATGCAACAGCAAGCATATTTCTTGCAGTTGTTGTTAAGTCATCAAAGTATATTTCGTGCAGTTGTTGATTCATCAGTTGTTTTCACATTGTTTTGGAGATAACAAGCCAGATGTCTGAAATGTTATATTTAAATGTCACCAAGTGTAGTGTCTGAATGTACATGTGCCTGTTCAGCTGATGCTTTGAAGTTTTCATAAAGTCATTTGAAGATATGAGCTGTGTGATGTACACCTTTCATTTACTGAAATGCCACAGCGGTGCAAGTAACACTGCTTGGATAAATGCATGCAGCACTCTTTAAAGTCAACCAGACTGAAGAGAGACGATGTAGAGCAGGAACACATTTTTTGAAACAGCTACTGAGTGTAGATTACTTCAGGTTTGCACTGGACCCGTGTGTTCGTTACCAGAGGAAGAACACCGGCGGATGTAGGAGCTGCGTACTTGCGCACCAGCAACAGTGTCGGCATCTCCTTGGCTAGGGTTGTCAGGTAAATCAACGTCGGGGTCTACTTCATCAGAGAGTGGACATGGGTCCCGACGCAAACAGGCAATGTTGTGGCGCGCTGCACATGCTTTTATGATAGCTGCAGACCGATCAGTGTGCGTCAGCAGCTTTACCCGTAGGCATGCGAAGCGCCTTTTCCACACTCCAAATGTACGCTCTACAATGTTTCTTGTTTTTATCTGGCTCTTGTTGTACCTGCACGAAACGAGAATGTGCACATATTGCATGAGCAACAAGCTATATGTGCAAAAGCAATTGTGAACATGTCAAGATACAACCACTGATACATCATCACAATTATTAGGAAGTAACAGTTCTTTCTTTTTGAAGACAACAACTTGGGTGTTCCGTTTTAAATGTGTTTTAATACATCCTGTGTTATTGGCGTGTGCACATCATGGGTACAGCATGCTTTTCGAGATAACAAAGAATGGGCTGTGGGACAGCAGACAGCAAACCTGTTGAGAGACTGCAGTAAAGCATGTGTATGCTTGTATGGGGGCAAATTTAAAATTTAAGCGGCTTGATTCTAGGAATACCTTTTCTCTTTTTGTTTTTACATGTCCGCCTCGGTGGAACAGTGACTACGGTGCTCGGCTGCTGACCCGAAGGTCGCGGGTTCGATCCCGGCCGCGGCGGTCACATTTCAATGGAGGCGAAATGGTAGAGGCCCGTGTACTGTGCGATGTCAGTGCACGTTAAAGAACACCAGATGGTCGAAATTTCCGGAGCCCTCCACTACGGCGTCTCTCATAATCATAGCGTGGTTTTGGGACGTAAAACCCCAGATATTATTATTATTTTGTTTTTACAGTGGGCTTTACAGTTGCAGGCATAGGTCGGCAAACACACTCATGAGTCGACTCACTCAGACTCAGATCTAGCCGCGAGTCTGAGTGAGTAATATTTTGGTGAGTGTGAGTCCGAGTGAGCCCGGTTGAGAAAAATTTTTAGTGAGTCTGAGTCTGAGTGAGTCCGGTCGAGGAAAATTTTGCTGAGCCTGAGTTCGAGTGATCCCTAAGCTCAAAATGTATTTTTGTATATTTTTTTATGTATATATGGTTCTACTTACACAACTTAGCTTTACTATCAGCCTTATGTAGGTTCACGATTATACTCGCGCCGACTCATGCATACCTCAAAGCACCAGCGTTCATACGCCAGCTCAATATTTATTGATCAGAGGCGTGAGTTACGGAGGAGGGGGGGGGTGCTGTGACTTCCCCTCCCCCGGCCCCGAAAACTCTTTCCCGGGAATTTCTGATAAAAACCTTTCGTGCGTTATCTCTTTAAAAAAAGAGAGTCCTTACTGGATTGCAGCCGCTGATAAGGTACGAGATGAAAAGGCGCCAAGTACAGCACCGATTACGCGAGATATTGGTGTTAAAGAGCATTTACACCAAGTTCGAAGAAGCCAATTGTACGTTAATGGACTCATGAGTCGGCTCACTCAGCCTCAGATGGAGCCGTGAGTCTGAGTCTGAGTGAATCCGGCTGCAAAATATTTTCGTGAGTCCGAGTCCGACTGGGAAAATTTTTAGTGAATCTGAGTCCGAGTGAGTCCAGTTGAGGAAACGTTTGGTGAATCTGAGTCCGAGTGAGTCCCGAGGGCAAAACATATTTCATGAGTGAGTCTGATTGAGCTCCATATGTTTTGCCGACGTATGGTTGCAGGTACTTGATTTGTTCCAAGAAATTTTGACGTTTATGTTATAAACGGCAGGTTTTCAATCTAGTTTTCATAAGGGACACTGCAATTTTAGTACTTCAAGTACTAATGTGCCTAGTAGCGCGCCTATTATAATTTCCATGCTGAGGTGCATGTGCTGTTACCTCTTTTCTGCACGTGTTTGAGGATTCCTGAGTGGTGTCATGAGGAATGGTAGGCACGCATACCCTTGGTCACCAAGGAGAACGCCAGGTACAGCCTTCTGTTCGTAGAGTGCCATCACTCTGCTGTTGGTGAATATTCTGCTGTCATGCACGGATCCAGGCCAACTGACAACTACATCAAAGAATTGTAGCTCGGGACCAGTAATAGCCTGTGAATCAAGTATTGTGCATTTCTTGGAAATGGTTGCACACAAAAGCAACAGCCATGTTTCAATGTGTGTAACTTGATAATTTTTAAAAATGTGCACTTCACCACCACATACCCTCATGCAACTGTTAAGCACACTGTGTCCGGATAAAAAGTGGCTAATACAACAGGCATTCACAACCCTTGGTTTTTATCAACCTACGTGACAGTTATGCAATTTAGATCAGTGCAATGATGGTGCATATTTACTGAAATTTATTTGCTTAAAGTTACTGATGCACAACATAGTCATTGGTGCGACATTACTGCTTATCACATTACCATGTTCAACGCGAGTTAAGGTACTTAAAAAAATGGCGATTAAAAAAGAAAGTGACATTCAATAGAGTACCTTTCTGAAGCTGCACGTTTCATATGTAAAAGAAAAAATTAGCACGGACAGTGGTACCTGAATGGCGTGTATTCACCATGGGCGTGTGCAACAAAAGCAACCCTATTTCTACAGCAACGGCACAGCCTTGAAAACGTGCAGTCTATACACCCCGTTACACCTGGAAACAGGCCAATTGCGTAGAAGCGGGCCATCACATCATTCGCGCCTGCTGCATCGGGGAGTCGCACATATTTGGGAAACAGACGCAAACATACGACCTGGGTGATCTCCCAGACACAACGCGACACATACTGCTGTGAGACGCGCACGAGGTCGCCAACCACTGTCTGCATGGCACCAGTGCCGTAAAACCGAAGCGTGATGAGCACCTGCAGCAGCGGTGGGGAGCGGGGTTCCCCTTCGGTCCGTGTTCTTTTTCAACTGTAGTTCCGACATGATCGCAATGACAGACGCCTTGGTGAATCGGAACCTGAAGGCGAAATCTTCTTCATTGTACAATTCCATGGGGTTGACCGCATCGCGAACTATCCTCACTGCCGGCGAATACAGGAAGACCTCTCCGAATGCGAAATGACAAGCGCGGTTCAAGAAATCCGTGAAGTCAGCCGCACTGGCGTCCGCCCACGACGCAATTTCTTCTTTTACTGCGCCCCGACCGTGCACGCACGCTCGCGTCTCCCTGCAGATATCACCATACCGCAGAGGTGGGGTGGGAGGGTTGCCTCGGAAACGAGCATCACGTGGGCTAGCTCATCACGTGGGCTAGCTGTGAGGTGAAGCGCTCGTTCAGGGCCAGGAGCGAACCTAAGGGCGCACGAAGGTAGCCCCAAAGCAACCTTAAGCTGAAGAAGCGCCAAGGGCAGACGTCCCTGCGGGGTCGTTTCGCTTCTTTCGAGTATTGCGCAGACGCCCCTGCGGGGTCGTTTCGCGTCTTTCGAGTATTACAGTAAATAAATGGACGGATTACTGCTATATACTCGCATGCATATCTAAAGATTTTTCTGCAGTAACGAATCGGTAGAAACCATGTCTCCAAAAACAAGTAATTATTAACATTGCTCGCCGCAAATGCCACCAGGGGGGCTTGCTTCATGGTACTTCGTAAACGCGGTGGAATTGAATGCCAGACATCGTAGCCCGTGATCGGGCCGGCAGGTTAGACCTGTCAGTCCCGTCGTGGAATTAGCCAGGTCACAGCTAGGCCTTATTTGGCTATGTATACCGCCCAGCCAATTAGCTAATCAGCCGGGCGCACTCTTGGGGAGCGAGCACACAATGAAAAGGGGGGACTAAGAGGGCGCGCGCGGGCCGCGCAACGCGCTAGAATGTACAGGCCGACTATGGTGATTATGGACGTGGCCTCGGCGATCAGCTCCGACCACGGTGTTGTAAGGCGCTCGGCCGAAACTTATCTCAGAGGCCATGGTGCTGATTTTTCTCAATATCATCATCATCATCATTGCATACATTCAAACATGAAGTACAAAATTTCATATTGTATAACTAGGTTGTCAACAGTAATTATTTCCAATGTAAAAATGTGTACATAATTCCAACATGTTTGTAATTTAGATCTATATTCTATGACATGTATATTTGCATCTAAAACTATGCACTGGTTGTATTGCATTGAAGGTGTTTTTTTTGTTCTTGTTGTCCAGTACGTTCACTATTCACTTGCGTTTGCGCTGTGTAATTTTGACATGCTGTGTAATTTATTATTCTTATGTTATTGTTAACCGAGCTGCCGCTGCAGTCGCTCGACTTTGGGACCCTCCTGTGCATACTACTAAACATGAACCTTTCTATATTGAGTGAATACTAAACTGAAACTGATACTTAGTGCAGACATTACACGCTTAAAATTGAGCTTAAACGGTCCGTACCGTCAAAAAAATATCGTTAGTAAAGGGTTCTGACAATCTTAATGCACTTTTATACTCAGTGGAATGACAAAAAAACCAAAGAAGGTGCCTCTGGTTTGAAGACACCGGCCAATTTTGTCGACCATCCTTCACGTGACGCCGTGTCCAATCTAACCAATGAAACGCAGAGCGTCATGAGGGATGGATTTGACCTTTTCGTAGTGTTGCCGACCGCCAAACTCGGTCCATCCTGCATAGCACCCCCCGTTCTGCTATCATAATCGGTGATATTGCAGCAACTGTCAACCACTGCGAAGATCTTGTACTTGTGGGAGCTGCAAGTGTACCATTCTAAACGTGTCTTCCAATAATTAATTGAACCATTATTTTGACAGCCCATTGAGCAAGCTAATTAGTAACCTGACTGTCGCTGCTGTGTAGGAAAGTATCGTTGCCACTGACAGGTTCATGCGAAGTGCTTAATTTAAACTCCTGTGGGAAACTAGGCACTGATTAGAGGCGTGAAAGATCACGTAGTTCGTGATGATTTGTTGCACGCGCGACGTTTGCACGCACAGTCCTTGCACCGTCAGCAGCGTATCGATACAAGTCTTCACGCCAAAACAAATGATGTGCCGTGCATTCAGCTCTACCTCGCCTTCAATTAGGCACCGAAGCCTTGGTTCCATGGCTCCGACGTGGCGCATGATATCTTAGAGACAGCTGCTTGGAGAACGGCAGCGTCATAACATCGTCTGCGCTGCACCGACCGACGTCCGCAGCGCGTGACGTTCCGAGAGTTTGCAGAAACGAGCAGACGACGAGACTGGTCGAGCCTTGCGATAGTTTCGATTCGGGATCGCGATAACGTTTGTGGCCATCTCCTTTTCAGTATCAGCCTCATATCATCGTCCAAACGAAATATTTCTTGACACTGTAACCAGACGAAGTTCACGACAGGTATTAATGTTCAGTAAAGTTGAGACCTTCACCGCCTAACATCGTTTTCGGTTATGGAAACCGCAGACACAACGCCACGTAGCTGCTATAAGGGAAAACACATACCGGAAAACGTGCGCTTGCAAAATTTAGCAGACTATTCAGAAACAATGCGCGCAACATTTGCAGTCTGGGCCGTACTACCGTGCCCGTCCTTTCCGTGCGTGATGGCGTCGAAGTTCAAGAGTAAGCGCATGTGCTGCGTTCTGCAGTTCCCAAATAGAGCGGTGTGCAACGAAGTCAGTATACATTCTTTCCCGCAGGATTCCTTACGCAAGAAGGAATGGAAGTCAAGCTGAGAATTGGAAAGCCTGTAACGCCGCCAATGTGGGTGTGCAGCGCGCATTTCACCTCGAGTGACGACTTCTATCCAGGTAACGGAAATGGAATTTATTGGTCGTTTTTGTAGAGTGGCAGCAAATTAGTGGGCCTCTGCTGGGGCAGCGACAGGATAATTTTCCTGAGAGGGGGGCACCCAAGACAGGTGAGTTCCTTCGGAAAGGGGGGGGGGGGTGAAGGCAGTCCGGGAACTTATGTGTTGTGTTTTGACTATGCATGCTTGCTGTTGGCGGACTAGAAGGGCGAAGCGAATTGTGAGAAGGGGGGCGCCCCCCCCCCTCGCATTGCCCCCTGGCACTCTTTCTCGGATTTCGCAAATGTCTTGCTCAAGACATGCATGCCGATAGATCACATAAAAAAATCATTCAGCTAGACAAGTTGCAGAACCAGGAGTAAATATCCGCATTCTTTTGGGTTCCATTCATCATTATCAATTAATTAGGGGAATCATTTCAAACTACTCTAATAACCACGCGCGTGTTTTTTTCTTTAGTTCACGATGCCTGGTCTGACAAGAGCATCTTGATTTAAAGATTGTGTTCTGTAACAATTTCTTGACATTTGGCTTTAAAGGTGTCTGTCTTTACCCTTGCAGAGACACCCAGACGCGGGTGGCGGATAAAAGAAGGCTGCGTCACACAGCTGTCCTTTCACAGAAGCTACCAAAGAGAAGCCATGACCAACAGACCTCAACAGAGAGCAGGCAGAAGCATCTCGTGCTCCACGGGCAACCGCAAGAAGCTGCCGGGGTATGCTGTTCGCAGTTTCTTTCTTGTGTGACCACATTTTGGTGATTGTAAAGTGTCAGTTGTCCTTTTTCATAACAGTCTTTTTTTTTTGTTTCAAATGAAATGTGCATTACCAACTTAAACTCTCTGAAAGGCATTCTCTCCTTTATGAGCCCTAGTTCCGGCTTTATGTGCCCGCCTGAACCTTGTACACTTGCCTTTTGAAGCGTGTTTTATAGCCAGTAAGCATCATTGCCAATCGTACTTTTCAAACCACTGCTGAACCAACTAGGTTTTAGGGTATGGCACATGCAGAAAGAAAAGGAGCTAAATGATGCAACAACTTTGCAATAAGCTTTTTAAGTCACTCTGCAGCCGTAAAGAAAGTGGAGCACTCACTTCCCACATATGCTTGTAACAGTGAAGATAGATCATCAGGTCAGTCCCGCTGTTGGAGAAATGTAAGAAGCTGCCTCTTGTAAGTGCACCCGTTTTGATAACGACAGTCACTTCGTATCCTGCTACAGAAGGAGATCTGGCGCTCAGCGTTCCCACTTTTCTCTCTCCCGTGTAATCAGGAAGCGCGATACTGCTTATATTTGGTAACAAACACACAGCAATATGCGGCAAGACATGGTCATTGGCTCAGAATAATTCCTCTCTGAACTGTTGTGAACGGGTACTAGTGCAGATACTCTTGCCTTCTTAGTGCTTGCAGATGGTAGCCCTGAAAAGGCTTACGCAGTTTTCATAAGAAATCTTTCTTGAGGGAAATTTTACCTGTGACTACTGTAGCGAATGATTTTTAATACCCCTATTGAAAATCCTGGGCTGGTGGATGCTGGAATCGTTGCTGGATAGGGGTGGAAACAATAGTGGATGTCGTAGAAATAATGGTGGATAAGCTGGAAGCTGTGGTGGTCATAATGGCTGATGATGGCGAGAGTGGAAAAAATGGTGGCAGATGGTGGTGGTGGTGGCGAGCCCATGATGGTGACAGTGGAAAATACTGGTTGATGGTGGCGATGCAAAATATGTTTTGGTGGATGGCTTGGTGAACAAGCTGGATGACGGTGATATGATGGAAGCATGGTGGACGATGGTGGCATGATGGAAATGCACGTGGCGCAGTATGTGAAATCACCGTTATTTTTAACGTCTCTCTCTCGAATGTGCAGACAAATGTGTTTACAGTCCAACGAAGCTAACGCCGAACAATGCGCTTTCTAGCACGCTTTTTTTATTGATGCGGTGTCAATACCGCCTCAATTTTTGTGGAGCGCAGCATCCGTGAATGTTTACATTTTGTGCACGTACTTATATCGCTTTGACATCCGCGATGTGGTGCTGTATTGTAATGTTTACACGTTTAGAGGTGTCGGTGTGAACAGCGACAGTAAATGTGCCACATCGCCGCGCAGTTGTAGAACTAAATGAAACCTTCCAACGCGTAGACCAGAAAATAGCCGACACTTGATACTGTCATGCTAGAAACCCAACGCTGGAAATTTTTGCACACTAATTACCTCAGCTGCACTTTGAGGTAACAGTGAAAGTGCGTGCGAAGCTAAAATACACGATGTTTTACCTTCGGCATGCGTCGAGATAAGCTCCTCGAAGTATCACTTCCACCATCCAATCCTACCACCATGATTTCCACCAAAGTTTAGGACTAGCGTACCGACCGAGTCCGTCTACGTGTGATCGGCGCTTCTCAGTTTCAGGATACACAATTCCGACCAGTACGAATGACCTTACAGCACAGCTGTGTCATCGGTTAACCTAACTGAAGCATTTTTCTTGTGTACGGCGTCCGCACAAGAAGCGATGAGCATCGATGCGACGCGCTTCCAGCAAACGCCTCTGGTTACCGCTCAAACTCGCCGGCACTTCTCGGGCTCGTATGCGAGAACACAGATTTGTCAATTCGTACGCCTTACTGCACCAGCATGGTGACATATTTTTCCCGCGCACTGCATTCGTTTTTGGCCAAGCCGTTATGTAGGTGTACCTAACGATAGAGCCACACATATCAGTGCGCTGGCACGACCGCACTGTACGTTGCGCGAAAAAACATCACAGTACTCAATCAATTGTACGCGCGTATTTTTCGAATGAGTTTAGAGCCGACACGAAGCCTTCTCCACATTGCGCCCTTTGGAAAGAGCGCGAAACGGATATTAAACTTGGCAGTAACAGCGGCGGGTGGATATTTTTTGGAGTTACGTCGTGATATGCAAAAAAAAAAATTAGCGCTGTTGCCATTATCAACATGTCATTCGTTACTGGCAACCCTTTTCTTGTGTTTAATAAATATGCGAATTTTAGTAGGAGGTGAAGATCGTGTGTCTCAAGTACGCGACATAGAACGCTGAAGTTAAAAGATGAGTTAGTGTCATGACTAGTCGTTCTGCAAAACGCCAAACATGTTTATGTTTCTTCAACGAAATATCACAATACTTGCAAACTGATATATGTTTGGTTATGTTGGGAGACTTTAATTGTGTTTTGGACCCTGATGATCGTTCGCGTGAGGGATCTTGGCAAGCTAAGAGCGTAGTGTATCTGAGAGGGGCCATAGAAAAAGCCCTCGTCGAGGACATTGCATACTATGCGAATGGAGGACATTACCGGCATTATACGCATTTTCAGGGTGATAGCCATGCAAGGTTAGACAGAGCTTATTTGTCTCAAGAAATTGCTGCAATGTGTCACGATTACAAGGTGTTGAACATAACATTTATCGACCATTGTTTGGTTGCCTTCACTATTGGGAAAAAGATCCTCATAAAACCTAGACTGAAGTGGGAGACGTGGAAATTCAACGCGAAGCTCATAAAGGATGATACATTTATAAAAAAAGGTGACAACAGAAATTGCTAAAACAAAGCGAAACTGTCAAAGAGGATGGGGAGAGCGATGGTAGGGGTTTAAGGAAGCCCTTAAAATGAGCGCCATAGAAAGAGATGTAGAAATACGTTTCGAAGAGCG
>JALIZH010019458.1:0-71229 GCA_030522465.1 Rhipicephalus appendiculatus | reverse complement strand
GGCATCCCTCCCCGCGGCAACAACACCCTCACTGCGCATGCGCCTCCCCTCCTCTCCCCTCCTACGCTCCCTCCTCTCTCCTCTAGCGTCCCTGCCAGCGGTGTCCACACTCCCACTGCGCATGCGCGTCCCCCCCCTCTCTCTCCTACGCTTCCCTCCTCTTTCCTCTAGGCATCCCTGCCCGCGGCGTCCACACTCCCACTGCGCATGCGCGTTTCCCCTCTCTCTCCTCTCCTACGCTCCCCCCTCTCTCGGCTCGCGACGCCGACGCAGCCAGCGTCTGCTAGCGAGTTTCTTGGTTGAAAAAACCGACTGCTCGAGCTGCTCAACCGTTCATTGGCCACCCCGTAATATGGCACTGGATCTTGACCTGCAAGGTGGTGCCGGTGGGAGATTTCTCCTGCGCGTTGTTGAACAATAAAAAATTCGCACAGTGAGCGTTAGCTAAAAGCGGACTGCGGGTCTCTGTGTCCAATCGGAGTCTTCTGTCTCTCATTGCCCATTAGCAGCGATTGGCATGTTCCAGTAGGAAATACTGCTCCATCACTGCGTGCTTTGCGCCTCCTCAGTTTTCTTTCCTGCGCAACGCTGCGATAAGCACCAGCGTCAACGCCGCCGCCAGTGTAAGCGTTAGCGCCCGCTGCTTCGCATCTACACATGGTTCCCTTTAGCGAGAGATGGTGTAATTTTTTATTGTTCAACAACGCACAGGAGAAATCTCCCACCGGCACTACCTTGCAGGTCAAGATCCAGTGCCATATATACGGGGTGCCCAGTGAACGGTTGTGCAGCGCGAGAAGTCGGTTTTTTAGGAGTGAAGCTCCTTAAGCCGGCACCCCGCCGTCGCCGTTGAAGCTCCCTGTAACGGTGCCAGCTGTGGCGTCTCCCCCTCACGCGGGAGAATAAATGAGCTTTATGAGCGCTGGAACGCGGATGGCGTCTACTCGATGCGCAAAGCGCGAGAATCCGAACGCATGCCAAACGGAGGCAGATTAGTCTCCTTCTCCCTCTTTCTTCTGCTCTGCCCTCTCCCCTCAGACCGGCGAACGCGCGAAACCATCGCTTCACCCTGTCGGTCTTCCAGTGGTTGGTCCGTTGCCTGGACAATGAAACGTCGCGCGCGCCGAACGCTGCGTGCGACACATTTCGAGGGAGCTTCGCTCATCAGTTGTATTCGTACACGGAACAACTGCTAGTTTTTCAACCAAGAAACTCGCTAGCAGACGCTGCCTGCGTCGGCGTCGCGAGGCGAGAGAGGGGGGGGGAGCGTAGGAGAGGAGAGAGAGGGGGGGGACGCGCATGTGCAGTGGGGGGTGTGGACGCCGCGGGAAGGGATGCCTAGAGGAGAGAGAGGTGAGCGTAGGAGGGGAGAGAGGGAGGGGACGCGCATGCGCAGTGAGTGTGTGGTCGCCGCGGGGAGGAAATGTCTAGAGGAGAGTGAGGGGGAGAAGAGGTTTTTTTATCTTTATTTTTTTTGAAAGGGTTTGCGCATGCGCAGTAAGGGTGGTCGGCCGCACACCACCACCACCACCACCACCGGATTGAACTTCGCCATTAGACGCTTCGCATCTAAAACAATGACAGCTCACCCACCCAGAAACCGAAAGCATTTCTTCAGTACCGCTATTTGGCTGTACGTAGCCATATCTGGCAACACTTGCGTCGGTAGCCCCTGCGGCACAACGTTACTAGTCTAGGTTCAGTTTTCAAACTCCCGTCAGTGCGTGGACCGGCCACCGATTCTCGCATCTCGTGGCGCTGCTGTTCCATCTTGATCGGGCAGTGCGGCGGAGGCGCGGAGACTCGAGAAGAAAGGCTGGCTGGGTTCCTTTAGAGGATTCAGTCGCGAGAGCACGCACCTGATTATTAATTTCACCACAACTACAATCGCCCTGTCGCAAGAGATGCGGTTTTATATTATCTCGCTGGGTATGTGTGATGAGTGAGTGTGTCATCTACGCGACAGTGTGACAATGGTGCGATTAGTGCATTGGTGTTGGTGGCGCAAGGGCTCCAAACGCGGTAGTATGACGCGACAGTAACACCGCGCAACGGACACGTGCGGCACATCGACAAAAGAAGACGTCGGCGGGACAGGGCACGTGTGGCCACGACGAATAGGAGGATGGCATGGCAGACGGAGAGAAGAGGAAGACAATGAGATGGAAGGCCGGGAGTCAGTCTGACTCGGACAGCTCGGACGAGACGCTGGTGCCAGGGTCTGTGCCGTCGGGTTACGGACCCGAGCACAAAGGGCCCGAGAGCGTCTGCCTCCAAACGTCTTCGGAGACGGGCCACACTAGAGGCGGGCCCCTTCCCTTCGTCCGAGCAGCGGGTCCGGGCAGCTGAGCCACCGCGGAGAGGAGTGAGACCTGGAGAAGCGAGAGGGACACGACGCTGGTGTCAGGGTCGGTGCTGTCGACTTACGGAGTCGAGTACCAGGGGCCCGACAGCGTCGAAAGGGTCTCCGGAACCAGGCTATCGTGGTTCCTGCTGCTGCCACCCGACTCGAGTCCAAGAGCCTGCTGCCGACCTCCATCCGTAACTTCTCAGCCTTCCTGCCGCCTCGTCCGCCCCACAAGGGCCAGCGCCGTCAACGACGCAACGTGTCGGCGACGACTCCGCCGCCATAGCCACCACCAGCGACGCGACAACCGGTGACTGTTTTATTGCTTTGCAACGTTCCGCGGAACTGAGACCATTCTTTTAGCACCGGTCGCAATAGCGTTAACGTAGGCTCAGCTTGACTCTATTGGTTTCGGTTGTTTATATTTTTCCTACGTTTGTTTTTCCAGTATGATAAAGTTACATTTTTGTGTGTGTTCGAAAATGGCTTCCGTTCTTCCTGTTCCGGTCAGAGGCCTTGCCTGAATTAAAAACAATTACCAAACCCTAGAAAACCTGCATAACAGTATGTCGTGAAAAAAAGCAGGGAAATTCTCCACCTGTACTGACTGATGGAACACGGGCACCTGCAATGTTCCACCAGCGGCAATTCTGACCGAAATGCGGTCATATTTACCCGGTGCCCTGCAGCAACCTTATAATGCCCTGACGTGCTTACTTTTAGGTATTGAGGCCGTCACTGAAGAAAAGACTCAACCTAAGGAGGTGTTTGGAGATCTGTTTTGGACAATTGTGGCAGAACTCAGCCAGGATACTCTTGTGCGTGTTGGTTGTCCGGTGCACTTTGAGGAGTTCACCGCCCGGATCATCAAATTTTACTTGGTGACACGAATGCATTTTTATGCGCGGTTCCTGCAACGAGAACGTGCCGTAAATGTGCAAGTAAAGTCTGCCCGCAAGCGAGCAAAGCTCATATAGATCTTAACGTTGCACTTGTGAATGTGGTGCTCTAATGGACGAAAACAGTGCTGGCTTCATTTTTTTTTTCATCTCGAAAAAAAAGTGCTGAGAGAGTGTATATATCATGAGGTGTCTTATATTTATTGACGCCACTTTACATTATGTACACTAAATGGCATGCTGGTTGTTACTTCACGGCTGCTTCCGTGATTAAGAATAGTTGGCCAGAAAGTATTAACAGGCTTTTCCTACGAAACACAGTTAACTTGAGTCGCACGAACGTGTAGCGCGTTTTCAAGACCGTTACTCTTAAGATGAGGTGGCGTGTCGTTCTGACACTGAAAGCGAAATTACCTTTGAAACGAGCCGGGCGTCTTGATGGCGGTAACGGAATGTAACGGGAACCTTCACTATGCCTCGTTACTAAATGCACGAGAATCTGCAACAGCTCGTTAACAGAGCCTAGTGGACGGTCAAGGCTGCTGGAGTTCTTGAAAACGCACTTCATCAGCGCACTCCGGGAGAGCGCAGCGGCGATTTTCACATTCGGTCGAGTTTTGCTGTCGATATGCTAAACACGAGGCCATAAATATATTAAAAAAAGATAATCGGAGAAAAGCATCTGTAGCGATTGCGCGAGCGAAGTCTCGGTACCCGAGCGTGTTCGACAGTACGAGAGATTCACTCGCGTAGAGCTGCTTGCGGCGCTTCCGTCATCTGGCGGCGAGCCAAGGAACGGGCCGCCCGAAATGTATGGCGCCTGCGGAGAGTTTGAAAACTTAACCTAGTCTAGTAACGTTGCCTGCGGCAGGCACCTGAATTTGACGCCGTTGCAATGTTGAGAACTTGAAATTATCCTGTGAGCCGATTGTCCATTGCATTTGGCGTCAGTTCTGTGTTCGTAGAAATGTGGCTAAATGGGGAAGCGATACACTGCTGTGCCTGCGGGATTCCGCTATCTCAACAAGGACGCATATCAACGAAAGACTAAATCTTCCTAGGCAGCTAATACCTAGTGTTCAGTGGTTAGTCAATTTTAGACTAACGTAAGGACACCTGAATACCACCCCTCTTTCAAACCGATATAAGAGTGATCACGCGAAAGAAACGCATGTAGCCTATTCTACAAATTTGGTGTGTGCACAAGCGCTTATCAGGCTGCTTGGTGCGGCTACTCAGCAATAGTTAAGAAAAAAAAAACAAGTGGAAAAT
Organism: Rhipicephalus appendiculatus; assembly: GCA_030522465.1. NCBI lineage: Eukaryota > Metazoa > Arthropoda > Arachnida > Ixodida > Ixodidae > Rhipicephalus > Rhipicephalus appendiculatus. The sequence goes on along the minus strand of JALIZH010019458.1, from coordinate 66,711 downwards.
AAGGAGGAACGCCGAAGGAGTATACACAATGAATAACATTTCTTTTCGACAACACTTATTGATAAGACGGTATCACCATGTTCGAAAAATACACAGACTTCGCGTTGAGCTCAGAGTTATAATAGTATTGTTTTTCACATAATTTAAGTTTCACACCCATTGTTAAAAATATATGAATGGTTGAATTGCATTTTTGACAGCCATTGCTGAAGCATCTGCCTCCACACCACACTTACAGTATTCACTCATATCTGTCATTAAAATGTACACACGAGGCCAACTCAGTGAAAGTCCGACAGATGATTATGAAAATAAAAGTATAAGGCTACAAGTGGGTATATTGTCATTATGAAAGCGGTAGGCGCACAAAGATGAGAACAAGTAAACTACACACAGAGCGCTACTTCCAACTGATATTCATTGCGACACAAACACACCATATATGTAGTGCCTTCACTCATGAAATGGTAACTGCGCAATGCTTGAGAACTGGGCTATCAGTTTCTCCCGTATTTCTTCGCTATCTCTGTCTCTTTTTCCCTTTCGCGCTTATCATTACATGCTTTGCTAGTGCACGTATGGAAACTGGTCAACAAACGAAAAGCACTTGATATCACGCAAGAATTTTTTGACAAGGATCATGACGCTCTCAAAGGCAAGATCAATAGGGTGAAAAATGCGACCTACGTCAAATGAACAAGGGTGTAACAAAAGCTGGCGACCATGAATGAACAGGAATGAAAAACAACAAAGGCGGCTAAACAAAGGAAGTCATCAAAAGGTAAAAGAGTAAAAAAGAGGACCTTTAAAAGGTTAAAACCTAAGAAAGTAAGAGCAACAGTAAATAAAATTCACTTTTTTCGCAAAAACGCCAGCTCTTTCTTCGAGAGCGACAAAGAGGGCATGCTACCACAACTGGGTCCGAGCTGTTCTATACATGACGGCTCATCAATTTCTGGAGCAGTCTCGCCTCGGTATTTCGTGATGACGACAATCTGGTCAAGAAAGGCAGAACAACTGCAAGTTGCCCAGCGTACGGTCATGTTACTGGCCGACTTTTGGTTCAGATTGTTGGCGTGTTCTGAAGTGCAGTCAGTGATACATCGGCAACTTTGGCCGATGTAAACACGTCCACATGAGAGCGGAATCTTATACACGACGCCGCATTTTCAGGGCGCAAACCGTGGGGTGTGGTTCTTGCTGCAATAGGTCAGGCTTTTCGTGACTGACGTTCAGACGCTTGCACATGCCTCCAAATTTGTTGGGGGCGGAGAACACCACACTGACACCTGCGCGTCTTGCTGCCTTCTTAATCCTATGAGATACTTGGCGCACGTTCGGAATAACAGCAGTTTTTGTCCTGTCGTCGTTTTATTGCGATAACAATTATATGGACACTCTCGGCTGGTTTTAGCCGTCGGCGTCGACGTTGGCCGCCGCCGTTGGCCCCGCCGTCATCCCCCCGTACATGTATATGTATATATATAACCGGCCCCACCCGTCGTTCGTGAGCGTGAAAAGACGCGGGGGAGGGGGGGGGTCCCTCGAGCGGCTTTCGATTTTACGAGCGCGGTCGTCGCGGGCGCGCGCGTTAATCTCCCCTTCTCGGCGGCCGAACGCGGGGGGCCGGTGTACCCTTCTACGTGCTGCGCTCTCAACGCGAAGAGAATGTGGTGAGCTGTGTCCCTGGAGCGGCGGTATGCTCTTAAAGCAGCGTTTTCTAGAGTTGCGTGAGATCGGATCCAAAAGAGTTAACTGCCAGCCTCACTTCGTATAACATTACAATTTGTTGCTATCGCATTCATTGCTTCACCCTTGCGGTGAAAATGGTGACTTTTTTCAGAGGCACATCGCCGCTTTTCTTGAGTTTCCGCAACCAGGTCTCAGCCAGGGCGCCTAGATGATCTGGAAAGCGAGCTGCTTACAGCCGGTTGAATTGAGAGGCAAAACTTTGGGGAATGTGGTGAGGATACCTCATGAGTGCGATCTTCATGGCGGCAAAAACAATGGCACGTTTAACTAGCTTGAAGGGGTTGGAGGCTAGGGAAGTAGGCGCTTCTTCGAATGGGGGGCGTAAATCCAACAGGCATGTGTTGGGGTAAAGTGAAGCTCGAGGTCGAGGAAGCACTTGCGACCATCCTCAATAAGTTCCTTAGTAAGTGTCAGTTTTTGGAACGCCTCGCAAAATCTTGAGAACAAATCTATTTCGTGTGTGGCTTTCTCAGTCCTCCCGTCGAAAACGACCAGGAAATCGGCAAGAAAGCGGAAAATCTTGATGACATTGGGTAACCCGTTAGCGTCGAGTTCTCAGGCTAACTAAGCCAATAGGCATAGCTCGGCACACTCACTCATGAGTGCACTCAACTCACACTCACTCACACTCATTTGAACGTGGTGAGTTGAGTATGAGTGAGTACTCATGCGTGTGAGTGGACGTGAGTGTGAACGTGAGTGAGAACTCATGAGTGTGAGTGGTCGTGAGTGTGAACGTGAGTGAGTACTCATGAGTGTGAGTGGACGTGAGTGTGAACGTTAGTGAGTGCGAAGGCTGAAAAAATTGTGGTGAGTGAGTTTGAGTGAGTACTCCCTTAAAGTGCCGACCTGTGGAGCTCGGCACACTCACTCATGAGTGCACTCAACTCACACTCACTCACACTCATTTGAACGTGGTGAGTTGAGTATGAGTGAGTACTCACGAGTGTGAGTGGACGTGAGTGTGAACGTGAGTGAGTACTCATGAGTGTGAGTGGAGGTGAGTGTGAACGTGAGTGAGTACTCATGAGTGTGAGTGGACGTGAGTGTGAACGTGAGTGAGTGCGAGGGCTGAAAAAATTGTGGTGAGCGAGTTTGAGTGAGTACTCCCTTAAAGTGCCGACCTATGCCAATAGGAGACCACTCAGCATTGTAGCGATGCCAGGCCCAATGCTAAAGCCGGCCTTCTGTACGAAGAACTCGTGATTGTAGGTATTTACATTCGATTTCAGCAGGTCATTAAGCCTGTCAACAGAAGGGCCGACAGTGTTCTGGAACTGAACGGGGCGAAAGTTTTCGATGCCTGCCTGGATGGCTCTGGGAAGGGCATTGTGAGGCAGCGTGTAGCACGTTTTTGATTTCGACCGAAGATGCGTATGCAGAAAACGAGCAAGCACTTTCAAAAGGTCCACACCTCACAAGCGCTGGTCATCGACCTTCAGCAACGAAAGGACTTTCTGAAGATAGGAGCCCAAGCATCGCTGCCACGTCTCCCTCTCGGTCACAATGACTCAAAAAGTTGCGAGTCTTTATGAACCTTCACTGTGAAGAACGCGGTTAGGCGCATTCCCTTAGAGGCTTTGATGCAAGCGGCCAAGTTGGACAAACCAGCTTTGTCGCAATATTCTACAGCCATCTTCTTGACTTTGGACGGAACAAAGCCTCTGGCTGCAACGAAGTTCTCGTTGATAGCGCTTTTTGCTTTATCATGTCTACCATGATAAAGCAAACGCAGACGTGCCAAAAGCAGACGTGCCAATTACGAATCCTCCCTATTGGTCGGACTGTAGAAGCTTCAGCTACTTTTCTTATAGCACCTTCACTGTGTCTGAAATGGCAGGCTGCTTGATCTTCGACATCTTCGTTGGAAAAGCATCAACGCTCCATTTGGCGTTCACTCCATTCGGCGTTACGCTTCTTGAGATAAGTGGCAAAGGTCATTTTCTACAAAAATTCCGTTGGCTGTGTCACCGTGCGCATCTCCTGGAAAACCTTCGCAGGTGCCTTCCTTTTTTGGACATGCTGCGCGCACGCCACCAGCACGCAATCCTTGAGCAGACGGATTTGCCTCCACGTCTCGGATCTCAGAAGGGGAAAATGGCGCTGGGCACGGAGGTGGAAACGCTGGAAACGACCCAACAACTCTGCGATGACAGGAGTAAAAAAAGCGCAGCTTATGACAAACGTGAGTAGTCTTACGCCTTTTCGTTACATACGCGTTTTCGGTCGACATCAAAGACTTGTACTACTCGCTCCCTCACAATGCACTTGCCAGAGCCGTCCATGCAGGCATCGAGCACTTTGGCCCCGTTCAGTTGCTGAACACTGTCTCCACTTCTCTTGAAAGGTTCAATCACCCGCTGTTCATGTACCTGCAATCGACTGTAAACAACCACAACGACGAGTTCTTTGTACAGAAGGGTGGCATTTGCATTGGGTCTCGCATCAGCAAGCGATCTCCTATTGGCTCAGTTCGACTGAGACCTCGAGGCCAGCGGGTTGCCCAATGTGGTCAAGAGTTTCCACCTCGTCGACGATTTTCTTGTCCTTCTCAAGAGGACTATCGATAACGCCACACACGACATAGAAGATTTATTCTCGGGATCCTGCAAGGCGTTTTCAGGACTGACACTACCTATGAAACTTCCCGAAGATGTTGCAAGGCGGGCATGTTGGTACGGCATACTTGAATAACAATGGTAGCGCAAGGAACGGAACACAAGAAATACCACGGAGACACGCACACACACAGCGCTGTGTGTGTGTGTCTCCGTGGTACTTCTTGTGTCACGTTCCCTTGCGCTACCAATGTTATCCAAGTTTCCCGAGGATGGTCGCATCCGATTCCTCGACCTCGAGCCTCACTTTCACCCACCACATGCCCAATGGATTTACGCCCCCCGTTCGAAGAAACGCCTACTTCCCTACGCCGCCATTTACTCGTTGCTAGGTAAACGTGTCATGGCTCTTGCCGCCATGAAGATCGCACTCATGAGGTCGTGCCCTCACGAGATTCCCAAACGTTCTGCCTCCTAAATCAGCCGACTATAAGAAGCTGCCTTTCCGAAGTATCTTCTAAGCTCCCTTGCTGAGACCTTGTTGCGCAAGCTGAAGGAAACCGTTGATGTGCCTTTGAAAAACCCCGGCAGGACAAAAGCTGCTATCATTCCGTACGTACACCAAGTGTCTAATAAGATTAAGAAGGCAGCAGGACGCGCAGGTGTCAGTGCGGTGGTCTCCGCCCCCAACATACTTGGAGGCCTGTGCGAGCGTATGAACGTGAGTCACGAAAAGCCTGACATATGCAGTAAGAAACAGGCCACGTGGTCTATGCCCTGCAAATTCAGCGTCTTGTATAACATTCCGCTTTCATGTGGACGTGTTTACATCGGCCAAAGTGGCCGATGTATCAATGCTCCCTTGCAAGAACACGCCAACAATTTAACCAAAAGTCGGGCAGCAACACACGGCATTACACAGAACAACTTGCGGCTGTTCTGCCTTTCTTGACCAGACTGTCGTCATCACGAAATACCGAGACCAGATTGCTCGGGAAATTCATGAGGCGTCATGTATAGAACTGCTCGGACCCAATTGTGTTATGTAGTAATGTCTTCTTTGTCGCTCTTCAAGAAAGAGCTGGCGTTTTCGCACAACCAGCGAAACTTATTTAGTGTTGCTCTTACGTTTTTGGTTTTAACATTTTAAAGGCCCTTTTTCTTGCTGTTTTACCTTGTTAGGACTTCTGTATTTACATCGCTTTACCATTTGACGGTTTACGGTGTTTAGCCGCATTTGTTGTTTTAAATGCGAATGCATTTCTTAGTCGGGCTATGTCAGGCGCATCCGGCGTTGTCCGCGGAGAAGGGGGGATAGGTTGAGGTGTCCGCGCGCCGGCAGGTGTTATCTCTCCGCTCTCACTCCCTCTCCCATAGCAACAGCTGCGGGCGCGCGCGCCTTATCCTCGCCCCTAGCAACCGGAGCATGTGGTGCGAGAGAGTGTAGGAGAGGGTAGGTGCAGTGCTTCGCCGCTCCTTCTCTCGCCGTTCGCTATCTCTCCTCCCTGCGCCCCACTCTCCCGTCCGCTCGCGCCTCACTCTCGACCATTCGCTGGCTGGGCGCCTCTCAAGGCGATGGCAGAAGTCGGTGAAGGCGCAAGAAATGCATTCGCATTTCCTCACGATTTCCTTCGGGGAGGTGGGGGGCATTTTTTTTCATTCCTGTTCATTCATGCTGGCCAGCTTTTGTTACACCCTTGTTTATTTCACGTACTTCACCTTTTTCACCCAGTTGATTTTGCCTTTGAGAGCATCATGATCCGTGTCAAAAACTTCTAGCTTCATATCAAGTGCCTTTTCTTTGTCGCCCAGTTTCCACACGCGCGCTGACAAGGCCTGTAATCGTTAACGCGAACAGAAAAAGAAGAGAAAGAGATAGCGTTAGCTAGAATAGCGTCCGGAAAACTGATAGCCCAGTTCTCAAGTATGCGCAGTTCCGATTTCATCAGTGAAGAGACTACATATATGGCATGTTTGTGTCGCATTAAGAATCAGTTGGAAGCAGCGCTCTGTGTCTTCTTGTTCCCGTCTTCCTGTGCTTACCTTTCATAATGTCGCTGTGCCAGCTACCCGGACCCATCCTTTGATTGGGTATATTGGTGGATAATTCAAATGGTAAATCTGCAAGATATCAGCAATGAAGCAGTGAAAATTGTAATCCTTATCACGAAAGACATTCTTGGTGGTGATTTGTTCATTTTTATAGCATTCTTTTTTTTTCGCGGCAGGTTTCATGAGTACGGAGAATTTCTGTGCAGCGCAAAAATGCAAAAAATTTAGCCATTTTACAAGAGCACACACTCGGTACAGAGCATTTGCCTTGAACACATATAAGTTAAGACTTTTTAAAATCATTCTGTTCCTTGTAGCATTCCTGAAGGTGAATTTACTATGATTTATAATAAAAATAAAAAAGTTACCGTTATCAGAATAGTCGCCTCTTTAACATCAACATTCTGTTTGTCCGTTGACATGGGTGCCGCAATGCTGACAGAATTTTTTTTTTTTTGCTGGAAGCAATGCACTATATGTTATTGATTTGTCTGTTGTGCGACATTGTGCACGTCATCATTTGACTTCCTTGCTCCTTCGATATCTACGCGCACATATTTTGACCTTTTGTCCACGTACAAAATGTGCGCACGTACTTCATGCGTAAATTATGAACCTCAGGTATAGAATCTTGACTTTTTTTGTCTTGAACGTTCAGTCTTTCAACCCATGTAGAAATATTGAATCGAAGCGTCGTTGGCCGTCAACATTATAAGTATACTAGCAGGAAGTTGGATTCGTATTTTCTATTTGACCACCATTAAAGATTCCCCGGTTCATCCGCTAATCTAGTCATCTCTGCTAATGAGGGTGTTTTCAGCGATTCTTCAATTATTTGATATTTTGACTGTTGCACTGAAACCAACAGAAATGAATATACATGCTGATATAGGAACACTATTGCCGCGAGGGGAGCAAGTATAGAGCAGAAAGAAGGGTGGGTAGCCTGTCGTCTCATCAAACCCAAGTCCCAGTTTTAGTGCTTGGAATTCCCATAAATGGACAGCATGTTCGTTAGTTTTAACGTGGTAGCGTTAAAGAGCTCATTTCGCAGAAATTCTTGCGTCGGCGTCGGTGTGGTTGGATGTGAGCAAAAAATCATCATCTTGCCCGTGACCAAAAAAATCGCGAAAGATGCAAATAAAATAAATAATAAAAATTTTCGGGTCGGAGTGAGGATTCAACCCAGGCCGTCTGCGTGGCAAGCAGGTGTTCTACCACACAGCCTCACGTCTGCTTGGAAATACAGCAAAAAGAACATCCTCTGCTTGGAAATGCAAAGATGCAAATAAAATAAATAATAAAGCTTTCCGCGTGCCAGTGACAACGAACCCAGGCCGTCTGCGTGGCAAGCAGGTGTTCTACCACACAGCCACGCGTATGCTTGGAAATACAGCAAAAGTAACATCCTCTGCATGGAAATGCAGCGAAAATAACTTTCATGCTTTACAAACACACGCGTCCTGTATACAGGCGTCACTATACAACATGTAAAATCGCAGTAATATTGCGTGGTACAAGCGTACATTGCCATCGGGCGTCAGAACATGTGAATATCACAACGACATCGTGGTTTAAAGGGGTACTGACACAAAATTTCGCGGCCGAGATAGCCTGCTGGATCGATTTCCGTGTACATGCGTGTACCATCTGCAAAATATCGACAGCGAATAAAGCTTGGAAGGTATTTTATAAGAATTTTGAAGTTCGCGTGCGCTATCCAGCATTCTAGGCCGCACCTGGCGGCATTGACACCCTCGGAGGTGACCCGAGGTGACCCCCCTACTTCCCCTACGCAGCCGGTACAACAGGTTATGATGACGTCGTAGCCGCCATTTCTGTTTTGGCGCACTCGCCACTGCGCTGTTGGTGACCGCTCGGCGGCTGCTCGCGAGTGTGTGGCCGCGGCCAAGAGGAGGCGCTGCCGCGGCGCACGCGTTGAAAGTTTTGCGTTTGGTGACACTACAGCTTTCCCATTTCCTGCTCCCAAGGACTTCTTGATTTCCCTGTGCTGCCTGGTCTGCAGTGACAGGCCACAATGCCGAAATCCTTCTGCGCTGTTTCCTTCTGCACGTCGAAGTCGGGATCAGGCGTATAGCTGCATGCTTTTTCCCGCGACGAACCTCGGCGGCAGAAGTGGATCGAGTTCGTGTGCGCTTGTGGACGTCAGGAGTATCAGGACTGGTCCCCCGTGCAGAACAGTCGCGTTTGCGAGCTCCATTTCGAGGCGCATTGCTTTACCACAAAGGCGCCGGATTTGGCGTACATGGGTCTTCCGACTCGACCCTGTGCATCGTTTGTCGGTACGATCTAAGAGGCCATTGGTACGTGGGTGATAGGGGGTGGCACGGCGAAACATTTCGGGACAACATAAGGTTGGCCTTTGACTTTTTGTCTTTAAAAATGTCTAGATTGGGGTGCTTTTTGAATGTTGCCTTGCTTTGATCTCAAAACGACTACTGAAGCTTCCCCTCTTTGTTGCAGGAAAATCTCTAAGGTATACCACATAATCACGCAACCAAGCTGCAAACTGATGAGCTGCGACCTCTTGCTTTAGCTACGCAACGGTGGACAGCAGGGGTCTCAAACACACGGCCCACAGGCCGCATGCAGCCAGGAAAGCTTACGTTATTGCGCTGGCCCGCAAGAGCATGCCTACGCCCTGTAGTTTTTATGCCTGCTTTCTTAATCACTATTTTCATGAACTACACGCATGAATGGTATCAACCATTGTTTTTGTGAGGCGCCCCATATGGTCACCATGTATTGAAACGTAACCGCCGAAAAAAAAATTCCCGTTTCAAAATGGAGTCCAGAGTTTTGTCTATCTGGATGTCGGTATTGCTGTTTCTTGAATCCTTACGCAAAATCTGCTTTAGTAATGACCCTATATGAGATATGGCAAAGGCCGTCTTTCAAATATCAATGCTAGCTATTTGAAAAAAACGGCCAAGAACTCTCTCCCCCTTCACCCCCTTCCCCGCTTACCACGATTACAACTTTCTTCACTGCCCTCGCCCTTGCTGGACTGTATTCAGTCAGTACTGTCACCCGGCTGGGTTGGAGTTGACACCCCTAGTTTACCGAATTGGAGACTTTCCAACCTCACGGCAATCGTTGATGGAACAGTGATTTTCACTTCCCCGCACTTTCTAGGATACGAATGGTGTCCTAAAATATTACTATTCGAATTCCTAGGATACGATTGGTATCATAGGAATTCGAATAATATTATTTCTAGAGATACATGGGTCAAAATGACATCAGCACAGCACAATGAGTACAATAGCGCACATTATCATCACGAGACACGCCGTAGGGGGGGGGGCTTCGAATGTTTTCGACCACACGTGGTACTCTAACGTCAACTGACATCACATAGTGCACCGTCCATTTTCCTTTCACGCGTATCTAAATCTGCCACAGCCGGGTTTAAACCTAAATTTCGCGGGTCAGATTGCGGTCCCGTAACCATGGCTCCACCATGGCAGCTCACAGCAGGCAAAGCTGACACGTTGCACAAACAGGTTTACGCCGAGCCAGACTCCGAAGCTGGCCAGAACCAGAACATCAATAGCATTCGTAAGATCCCAAGTCTTCAAGAAGAGTGTGCTCGAAGGTCCCTCCTTTTTAAATGCGAAGGACTTCTTAGCGAACAGCAGGCACATTGAGCGTTGCTATCTATCTATCTATCTATCTATCTATCTATCTATCTATCTATCTATCTATCTATCTATCTATCTATCTATCTATCTATCTATCTATCTATCTATCTATCTATCTATCTATATATCTATCTATCAATCTATGAAATCAAATCAAATGAAATGTTATTTCAACATCTGTAACATTTGTACAAACAATGTTGAGGACCATGAACAAAAAAAGTTACACCATCTCCCGCTAAAGGGAACCATGTGTAGATGTGAAGCAGCGGGCGCTAACGCTTACACTGGCGGCGGCGTTGACGCTGGCGCTCATCGCAGCGTTGCGCAGGAGAGAAAACTGGGGAGGCGCAAAGCACACAGTGATGGAGCGGTGTTTCCTACTGGAACATGCCAATCGCTGCTAATGGGCAATGAGAGACGGAAGACTCCGATTGGACACATAGACCCGCAGTCCGCTTTTAGTTAACGCGCACGCTGCGAATTTTTTTATTCTTCAACAACACACAGGAGAAATCTCCCACCGGCACCACCTTGCAGGTCAAGATCCCATTGCCATATATACGGGGTGGCCAGTGAACGATTGTGCAGCGCTAGCAGACGCTGCCTGCGTCGGCGTCGCGAGGGGAGAGAGGGGGAGAGCGTAGGAGAGGAGAGAGAGGGGGGGGGACGCGCATGCGCATTGGGAGTGTGAACGCCGCGGGCAGGGATGCCTAGAGGAGAGAGGGGGGAGCGTAGGAGAGGAGAGGGGGGACGCGAATGCGCAGTGGGAGTGTGGACGCCGTGGGCAGGGATGCCTAGAGGAGAGAGGGGGAGCGTAGGAGGAGAGAGAGGAGGGGAGGCGCATGCGCAGTGGGGGTGTGGTTGCCGCGGGGAGGGATGAGGAGAAAGAGGGGGGAGAGGAGGTTTTTTTTTTAAAGGGTTCGCGCATGCGCAGTAAGTGAGGCCCCGCGGCACACCACCACCACCACCTCCACCACCAGATTAAGCTTCGCCATAAGATGCTTTACATCTAAAAGCCAGCAAGGCTTGACGTGGTCCATGGCCCCATTTTTTCGAGGCAGAAACAAAACAACAACAACAAAATAAACCCATGCATCTCCACGAAGTAAATCATGACGAGTGGGTGAAGCACTGGGGATCGTTCTTACCGTAAATCAACCGTGAGATTGCCGCTGCTTCATGCATGAGCTCTCGTCACCGGGGCAGCTTGCTGCCTGCGTAGACTTTGAGCCGCCGCATGCCGCGCTCTCGCAGCCGGAGTAGCAGCTTGTTGTCGGCGTTGCCGCTTTGCCGCTGCTTCGCGAGCTCTCGCCACCAGGGTAGCTTGTTGTCTGCATCAGCGTTGCTTTTCGCGGGCCAGAGCACGTTCACGTTCGTTTACATCCATAGCAGAAAGAGAATGTGTGTTGTGGAACGCGCGTATTCTTGTTCGTCAGCGTCATCGTCATCTTGATGGCGTATAGTGGGTGCCTTGCATGTGCTGTGCCTGATCCCAGAAAGAGAATGTGTGGTCTGGAACGCGCTTATTCATCGTCATCAGTGTCATCCTTATCGTCATGGCGTATAGTAGGTGCCTTGCATCGTCATCGTTGCCATGAGCCCGGACAACGGACAAGCCTAGACCCTAAGATGCTTCACTCCTAAAACAAAGCAAACAGGATGACCGTAATTTCTTGGTCTGGCGGTCCCATGCCGCCAACTTCCTACACGGTGGGTGCACTGGCAAGCGAATATTAACTTCGTTCTGCCGAGCACCAGGCGAGAAGTGCGCTTGTACCTATTTAACCAGTAGGTGCCTGGCGGGAGCAATTCCCTGCCTCCCACAGCAGCGGCGGATGCTCAACTATTTCACCATGGCTGTGGTGGAATAAGATGCGCCTAGGGGCCTTTGCAGAGCCTTATGGGGCCACCTATCGAGATGACTACCCATGAACAACCGAGCGCCACGTGGGTGTACTCCTCTACCCATTGGGAAAAACCGTTCGGTTCCCGGTCGGAATTGAACCCGGTGCCTTCCTCATTAGAAGCGGACGCTCAAACCATGTAGCTACTGCTGCAGTAAGAGGTTACCGCCTTCCAAACAAATTTTCTCCAGTTGTACACGGTTAAACGGCAGACGGGCACCTTCCTAAGAGAGGAAAGCCACACACCCTGTGCCCCTTTACGAGGGGTCATCGTCCGCCATCTGCCTTAGTCGAATCCCTTCCAAGTGCTCGGCTGCACAGATGGCATGTGCTAAAGAGTGCGGGGACGCAAGAGCGCCGAATGTCCCTCTGTGCCGGGACATCTCTGCCCAGATGCTACAGCATCCTCGAGGTTACGAAGAAAGGACTGCAAGCTGCTACGCACATCTTTAATGTGGCTGCGTAGGCCACCGGGCCCTCACAGTGAAGGACCTCCCACCTTAGTGACGATGTTGTCCCGGGCCAACACCACCTGCCACGTTGTGGTGCTACTCCCGGGCCCGAAGGCTTGGTTTCAGTTTCTCGAGCACTTATCCATTGCGAAGCAATGTTGCCAAATGCGCCCATGTAGAGGGGAGGAGTGGGAGGTTGGGCAAAGGCAGCGCTTCCTTGAAACCGGTGTGGATTACACAAGAACACAACCTCCCACAGCGACATCGCCAGTGTCCTTTGGACCTGCCACATCAGTGTCCTGCAAAAGGTCACCTGCACCAGTGGCCAATTCACCAGCGAAGCCTGGAAGCTAGATTAATCCAGGATGAATCGAACTCCCGGATGAATCGAATTAACCCCAGCGTTCTGCGGCGCAGTTAGATATTGAACTACTGAGACACGCCAGCTTTTAGATGCGAAGCATCTTAAGCTCGGGGCTATGTCCGTCCCGCGTCCGGCCACTATCATGAAGTAGGGAAGCACCTACTATGCGAACCAGAACACTGTAGTACAATATAAGGCCGTCAACCACCACTACAGTCACCAGAGTCATGGCCGAGAAAGCAGAGAGGCTACTTAGGAATGGCTAGGCAGGTGGTGTCTGTCGCCCAGGTTGACTCCATTCTTTGATCTTGCTTGCATGTGTTTGGGGGGAGGGGGGGCTTAGTCCGTCCCTCCTTCCCGCGTCCCACACCACCACAGCGCATGCACGTCCCCTCCCCCCTCTCTCTCTCCTCTCCTACGCTCACCCCCTTCCTCTACTCTACGGAGCGGCGCCCGCGTCCTACAGCGCATGCGCGTCCTCTCCCCCTCTCTCCTACGATCACCCCCTTTCTCTACTCCAGGAATCCTCTACTCAACGGAGCGGCGCCCGCGTCCGACATCCCCACAGCGCATGCGCGTCCTCTCCGCCTCTCTCCTACGCTCACCCCCTTTCCCTCCTCTGGAATCCTCTACTATACGGAGCGGTTCCCGCGTCCCACACCCCCACAGCGCATGCACATCCCCTCTCCTCTCCTCGTACGGTTCCCCCCCGTTCTCTCCTCTAGGAATCCTCTACGGAGCGGAGCGCACGACAGGTGGTGCGACAGCTGCATACTCCGTTGGGAGCACCAGGGTAGTTCCGCGGTATGAAAATGACAGAGCGCGCCTCGATGAGCGCCCGGGCCGCTGCCGCGAAACGAGAGCGGCGACGTTTGGCCCGCTCAAGCTAACCATCTCCCCGCTGCTTCGCATCCACACATGGTCCCCTTTAGCGGGAGATGGGGAAGTTTTTTAAAGTGCCTTGGAACAAGACCTTATGCAGATGTAATCTCGGTGCAGCGTAAATTGTAATTCCAGTGCTGGTATCCAATTTTATAAAAAAAAAATCTTCCCCATCTTCCGCTAAAGGGAACCATGTGTGGATGCGAAGCAGCGGGGAGATGGCTAGCTTGAGCGGGAGAAACGTCGCCGCTCCCACCCGCGGCAGCGGCCCGGGCGCTCATCACGGCGCTGCACAGGAGAGAGAATGAGGCGCGCGCGCTCCGTCATTTTCATACCGCGTAACTACCGTGGTGCCCACAGCGGAGTATGCAGCTGTCGCACCACCTTTCGTGCGCGCCGTTCCGTAGAGGATTCCTAGAGGAAAAGGACGGGGGGGGAGCGTAGGACAGGAGAGAGAGAGGGGCAGGGTACGTGCATGACCCTGTGGGGATGTGGGACGCGGGTGCCGCTCCGTAGAGTAGAGGATTTCTAGAGGAAGAGGACGCGCATGCCCTGTGGGGATGTGGGACGCCGGAGCCGCTTCGTAGAGTAGAGGATTCCTAGAGGAGAGAGGGGGAGAGGACGCGCATGCGCTGTGGGTATGTGGGACGCCGGAGCCGCTCCGTAGAGTATTCCAAGATGATTCCAAGAGTAGAGGAAGGGGGTGAGCGTACGAGAGCATAGGGGGAGGGGACGCGAATGCGCTGTGGGGGGTGTGGGACGCGGGGGGCCGCTCCGTAGAGTAGATGATTCCTAGAGGAGAGAAAGGGGGTGAGCGTAGGAGAGAGAGGGGGGAGCGGACGCGGGAAGGAGGGACGGACTAAGCCCCCCTCCAAACACATGCGAGCAAGATTAAGGAATGGGGTCAACCTGGGGGACAGACACCACCTGCCTAGCCATTGCTGAGCAGCCTCTCTGTGCTCTCGGCCATGACTCTGATGGTTGTAGTAGGGTTGACGGCCTTCATATTACTACAGTGTTCTGGTTCGCATAATGGGTGCTTCCCTACTTCATGAAAGTGGCCGGACGCGGGACGCGGGACGGACAGAGCCCCGAGCATAAGATGCTTCGCATCTAAAACGCAATAAACATTACATATTTACCCTTATCACACCCGCGTAATGTCGGGTTATCGACAAATGTGGGCTCCAGGGTGAACTGCGCTGTTATAGGAGTGTAATAAATATAACATTTGTATTCCTATGATTCTGCAAGCTACATTCAAGCGTTGCTCGACCTCGGAGAAATACGCTAACGGAACCTACGTATGACCTTCATATCACCACACCGTAAAATGGACTTCGTTTCCACAATAGTGACGTCTGGACTCAACGTGAGGGCTTACGTTACGTCAGACGATTAGCTACCATTTAAACGGCAGTGCAGTCGACGTTCCTGGATATCCCACCATGTGCACACAACTACAATACCTACAAGGACAAGTCGATCCACCCTAACGCTTGGCGCAAAGGCAAGAAACGCTGCATAGATAACTACTGGCGGAGTGGTTCGCATGACGCCGATTCCCACAAGGCATGGAGTCTGTCGAATTTTTTTTTTCTGTCAGGGCCATTCTCCTTCACTAACATGCGCTAACCAACTTTAGTATATCTTCTAGATTAGATTGCTAGGCAGCCTTGCAAACTCTTTGCAAGCGCATGTTGATGAAAGAAGATAGTTCTTTAATTCATATTTTCGCTCATATAATGACCTGTACACCTAAATAACTACGCGAAACTCCCAGGCGTTATTGCGATTATTTCAGTTTTCGGACTAACCTCGTTGTGAATATGGAAGTGAAAGGGGCTCTAGAACTCCCCTTCTGAATGGTGAAAAAAGCTGCCGAGGGATTGCCGAGGTTCCTGAGAACGTGGGAGAGAAACATTATGACGCACCACGCGGCCAGAAATTTGAATAATTTTTGAAAGATCTAAATCACTCGGTCTTCACTGAACACACGATGACGTAAGCCAATATTGCCACGCCGTACACCCAAAGCACTTTTCTTTTTTAGATGCGAAGCATCTTATGCTCGGGGCTATGTCCGTCCCTCCCGCGTCCGGTCACCTTCATGAAGCAGGGAAGCAGCCACTATGCGAACCAGAAAACTGTAGTACAATAAGGCCGCCAACCACCATTACAGTCACAAGAGTCATGTCCGCGAGCACAGAGTGGCTGCTTAGATATGGCTAGGCAGGTGGTGGGTGCAAGCAAAGAATAACGCGCACTACCGGTGGTGTCTGTCGCCCATGTTGACTCCATTCCTTGATCTTGCTTGCATGTGCTTGTGGGAGCTTTGTCCGTCCATCCTTCGCGTGTCCCACAGCCCCTCTCTCCTCTCCTACGCTCCCACCATTTCTCTCCTCTAGGAATCCTCTACTCTACGGAGCGGCGCCCGCGTACCGTTGACGCCATTCCTTGATCTTGCTTGCATGTGCTTGTGGGGGCTTTGTCCGTCCCGCGTCCCACAGCCCCCTCTCCTACTCTCCCCACCTTTGTCTCCTCTAAGAATCCTCTACTCTACGGAGCGGCGCCCGCGTCCCGTAGACTTCATTCCTTGATCTTGCTTGCATGTGCTTGCGGGGGCTTTCTCCGTCCCGCGTCCCACAACCCCACAGCGCATGCGCGTCCCCTCCCTCTCCTCTCCTACGCTTCCCCTTTCACTCCTATAGGAATGCTCTCCTCTACGGAGCAGCGCCCGCGTCCCCTCTCCCTCTCTCTCTCCTCTCCTCTAGGATTACTCTACCAAGCGGCGCGCACGACAGGCGGTTAGACAGCTGCATACTCCGCTGGTAGCGCCACGATAGTTCCGCGGTATGATAATGACGCAGCGCGCGCGCCCCATTCTCTCTCCTGTGCAGCGCCGCGATGAGCGCCCGGGCCGCTGCCGCGAAACGGAGCGGCGACGTTTCTCCCGCTCAAGCCAGCCATCTCCCCCGCTGCTTCGCATCCACACATGATTCCCATTAGCGGGAGATGGGCAGTATTTAGACGCATAAGCATCTTATGCTCGGGGCTCTGTCCGTCCCTCCCGCGTCCCCCCGTCCCGCGTCCGGCCACTGTCATGAAGTAGGGAAGCACGCATTATGCGAACCAGAACCCTGTAGTAATATGAAGGCCGTCAACCCTAACACAGTCATCAGAGTGATGGCCGAGAGCACAGAGAGGCTGCTTTAGCAATGGCTAGGCAGGTGGTGTCTGTCGCCCAGGTTGACCCCATTCCTTGAGTCATGGCCGAGAGCACAGAGAGGCTAGGCAGGTGATGTCTGTCGCCCAGGTTGACCCCATTCCTTAATCTTGCTTGCATGTGTTTGGAGGGGGGCTTAGTCCGTCCCTCCTTCCCGCGTCCCACACCACCATAGCGCATGCGCGTCCCCTCCCCCCTCTCTCTCCTAAGCTCACCCCCTTTCTCTCCTCTAGGAATCGTCTACTCTACGGAGCGGCCCCCCGCATCCCACACCCCCCCCACAGCGCATGCGCGTCCCCTCCCCTGTGCTCTCCTACGCTCACCCCCCTTCCCCTCTACTCTAGGAATCATCTACTCTATGGAGCGGCGCATGCGCGTCCTCTCTCCTCTAGGAATACTCTACTCTACGGAGCGTCCCACATCCCCACAGCGCATGCGCGTCCTCTCCCCCCTCTCTCCTCTTGGAATCATGTACTCTGCGGAGCGGCTCACGCGTCCCACACCCCCACAGCGCATGCACGTCCCCTCTCTCTACTCTCCTACGATCCTCCCCGTCCTTTCCTCTAGGAATCCTCTACAGAGCGGCGCGAACGACAGGTGGTGTGACAGCTGCTTACTCATGGGGGCGCCACGGTAGTTCCGCGGCATGAAAATGACGGAGCGCGCGCGCCTCATTCTCTCCCCTGTGCAGTGCCGCGATGAGCGCCCGGACCACTGCCGTGAAACGAGAGTGGCGACGTTCCTCCCGCTCAAGCTTATTATCTCCCCGCTGCTTCGCATCCACACATGGTTCCCTTCAGCGGGAGATGGGGAATTTTTTTTGTGAAGTGCTTTGTCGTTCTTCCACACAAAACACACATATACAATTATCTGGACAGATAGCCAGGGAAGGCTAGTTTCCTGTCCAGTGTTAAAAATGAAACAGAAAGGTCAGTTACAGCGTTTAACAGAACGGCATTCAATAACATATCATAATTTAAAACAAACATGATAATCCTTGTAAACAAAGTTTCCATAAAGTATACCTAGTTAGTCAATGTAGGTTCGTTAGATATCCTGGTTTTCAATAGAAAAAGTATTTACTAGGACTGCTTGAAGTTGCGCGCGGTTTTATTCTCTAGGGGTAAAATATTCCAGATTTTTGTTCAACCTGAATTCAATCACTCTTTCGCCCTATACATTATAACACTTGGGTAAATTCAGGTTGCATTTTAGAGCGTGTCTCGTACTGCGTGTTGGAAAAGAAAAGGCATCACGAGGAATAGGATGTTGTTACTCAAAATATTATTAACTGAAATTGATATATTGGGATTGCATAAAGCCTTTACCGATAACACATGATGAGTTTCGAAAATGTCACGAGTTATATTATTGCTGCTGTTTGGAATACTAATTATTTTCAGTGCCCTATTGTTCATCAAGTAATATATGTTCATCAGTAATCGCGCTCGCGTGTCCCATCACATCACCTTAGAAGTTAGGCTGAAGGTTACAAAAATAAATGCGATTCAACCCGACCCCTTCATATTGCAATGAACGTTTTCTTGGCTGGAGGACCCTTTCGCTCAACTTTGCCGCCATGGGAAAGCGCGGCGCTACATGTTTGGGAAAAGGTCAATTGAATATCTCTGTTACTTGAAGCTTTAGGTTCAAAATGTCGGTGCTGCGTGATGGTTGAAACATTCGTTAAAGCAGTTCGAAGGGGGGCAAGGGTTCATTTAACTAGCATTTTGACGTAAATGCGATTTTCACTAAGGGCATGCGGCGCGGCAGTGCGTTACTAACGCATTTAATGTATGACATGTTTTCGTACGTAAAAAAAGTACCGGGTCCGTTGGTTCATTTACGTTTGACGTTTTCCTTAGGCATGTACAGAGGTCAGGCGCCTCTGGAGCTAATGTGCCCATATTATTTTTATTTATTTATTTATTTATTTATTTGCCATAAAAACACCCAACCACCGTTGCTCTTTAGAGGAGAGTGGGTTACACACTAAGAGCATTGAAATACGAAAAAAAAAGAGGAATGCGGCACTATCTCACAATTTTTCTATTACAAGAATTTAAGAAAAATTGATTGCGCGAATTTTATTACAAATACCTATGCAAACAAAAAAGATAGCATGGCACTGAACAAAAGTTCCCAGTAAGATGAGAAGACCTAAAAGCATGCTACGTGAATATATCTGTGTCTTCATGCTGAAGAACGTGGATGCGTATTAACTTGGATGGAAAAAAAAATCGGGCATCAGTGTTGTAAACAAGCACCGAGTCAGATAATTTTTGAAAAAGTGTGCCTTCAGTGATAAATGCAATGGAAGCCGTTAGTTGCTTCACGTCCTTAGTGGTGCGCGGTATGAAGAAATTATAAAATGTCCGCGAACCATAGCGGATGCATCCAACATATCTTCGTGATCAACACGAGAAGAGTAATAAGTGGGTGTAGAAATGAGCCGGCCACCTAAAGATGTGTGATTGTGAGTTTTATGGATAAGGCAAACACGGCGAACCTCTCAGCGCAGTGAAAGTGAAGGCAATGACAATGTGCTTTTCATAAATTTCATTAATATGGCTGTGCAGCTGTAATTAAAAACGGACCGCGAGGTGCTTTATTCTGGGAAAATACAAGGGCTTTACATTAGGCTGGTTATGGTCCCATACTGAAGCTGCTTATTCTAATTTCGGTCGAAGAAGTGTCGTGCAAACAGGTAATACTGCAGAGACAGGTGCTTCACAGATGTTGCATTGAAGATACGCTAACATATGGTTAACACTACTGATTATTCAGTCAATGTGGCTTTTCCAAGTTCGCGCTGGTTAAATGTTTGCTTGAATAGTAGGACGGGGGACAAACCTTGTGATGTGAAACGCGCATTACTCATTACTTTGCATTTCGAAAGTCAACATCCATTTTCTAAGTCTTCCGCCGTGATGCGAGAGCATGATGGTCACTTTGTGTGGTCTCCTCGTTTCTCAAATGCGAACTTTGCGGTAAAGAACGCAGTCGACTCCATATAAGTGCATTAGTGAAGACACTTTGTTAGGCAAATCGTTATATAAATTTAAAATCTAATGGATCAATAAAATAATACTGGAAAACACCAGGTGTTACCACAGACATTGGCGTGTTCACGAGGAGGGCAGAGTGATGGTGCCCGCCTTAGTCATCAAAGGGGGGGGTTCCTCAGTCTGACTTTTCACGTCATGCTTTAGTGTTTAGGTTTACGGCTACACATGTTTTTTAACGATAACGGCAACTGAGAACACCTTACGTGGCAAAGAACTGTTTTCTTGCTATCTTTACCCCCCGCAAAGCACCCGGAATGAGACAAACAGCAGGCCCGTGGCGAGAAACGCATTGTCCACTCATTTTCATTTTGTCATCCACTGCTGAGCTTGGTATTGATCGCACTGGACCAATTGTGAGGGGGGGGGGGGGGGAATGGATACCTTCTGCGGTGAAACTTGCTTCCCCCCCAACTTATGCTGCAGAAGAAGGAAGAAGTAAGAAACAAGCGGAAGGACAGGGAGGTTAGCCAGTTCTTAGACCGGCTGGCTACCCTGTGCTGGGAAAGGGGGTAAGGGGGGAGTAAAAGATGATAGAAAACAGATGTTACAAGAAAGAAAAAAAGAAAAAAAAGGACAGCAAGAGAATGAAAAATAAAGGGAGAGAGCCTTACAGCCTGTCGCTCAGACCAGTTGCACGCAAAAAACGTAATAATTCTTTCAAAGCCTTCTGGGCTGAGGATGATGTAGAACCCTGCGAACACCTATGACCTCAGATACTGGTGATTCCTGGTTCACAGCAACGATTCGGAGAGCAATTAGTGAGGAAGCACTCGAGCGGTAGTAGCAGTTTAGGATCCAGGTTAAGTGAAGACTCCATAAGCATTATTCATTTTTGGCTTACTTCCTCGAAAACCTTAGAAAACTCAAGAAAGATATAATCGGCACGACAACCCTCACCTAGTATGGCAAGCAATGAATTCTTGGAAAAAAGTACTTGCGTTTCGCACGTAAATGAGCTTCTAAAGCAATCTTGTGAATTATGAGTGATAATCTTTGAGTATAATGTATTCTTGTCGAAATAAAACAAGCACTCGCCTTGTCCAAAGAAAAATAAACATATATTGACGTTTCGGGGCCGCTACGGGTCCCTTGTTCACAATGAAGATGATGCAAAAGGGCGTGACTATTTATGCGTTGTGTGGCGCAGCGTGCGCATGTATATCTCGGGGAGATTACCCCTCGTTCCGGTTAATCGCGTTTTTTGTCGTCTGAATGTGCAGAGATTCTAAAAGTAGCCGTGTCGATAGGCGCTTCGTTTGTCCGCTAGGTTGATGACTGTTATTGTGTAATCCATCGCCAAGACGTATTGCCTTTCCTCGAGCATCTGAACACATTTGTTCCAAGCATCCAGTTCACCATGGAACAAGGAAGTGATGGTCAGGATTGCCTTCCTCGACGTCCTTGTAAGACGGTCAGCCAAGGGACTTATAACCAGTGTGTATCGGAAGCTGACCCACACGGGTAGATACCTAAGGTTCGACTCGGCGCATCCTATAGGGCAAAAACGCTCCGTTGCCGCTGCTCTCTTCTCTCGCGCAATGCGGATCTGCTCTGAGCCTGGTCTGCGCAAGCAAGGGCTAGCTGTGATAAGGAAGGACCTCTGCAGCAACGGCTATCCTTCACAGCTCCTGAAGACTCAACAATTGCGGTCTTCAGTAGCTTACCCTGAAGAGGTTGGTGAAGACGACAGGCCAAAACGTGCTGCGGTCCCCTACGCGCAAGGAGTCAGTGAGGCACTTGCAAGAGTGTTTGGCACATACGGCGTTAAAATCGCGCACGTGCCGACGAACAAACTGAAGCAGAAGCTCGTACGTGTGAAGGACCGTTTGGAAAACTCAAGATTTCCAGGGGTTATCTACAAGATACCGTGCAAAGATTGTGACGCATCTTACATAGGTGAAACTGAAAATTTTACAAGAAGAATCCAGCAGCACCAGAACGATGTCAAGAAGGGCAATGCATGCTTGAACGCCTTGCGGATCATCACTTGAACACTAACCACATTATCGACTGGGATTCTGCGTGCATAATTGCAACAGAGAAGCGCCTATCGACACGGCTACTTTTAGAATCTCTGCACATTCAGACGACAAAAAACGCGATTAACCGGAACGAGGGGTAATCTCCCCGAGATATACATGCGCACGCTGCGCCACACAACGCATAAATAGTCACGCCCTTTTGCATCATCTTCATTGTGAACAAGGGACCCGTAGCGGCCCCGAAACGTCAATATATGTTTATTTTTCTTAGGACAAGGCGAGTGCTTGTTTTATTTCTACAATAAACCCCCCTCGCCTGACGAGTTTTCGTCGAACCTTGGACTATAATGTATTCTCCATAATTTTACATGGATAGCTAGTTAAAGACACGTGTGTGTAGTTTATCGGTGAAAACCGGTTACCAGATTTATATATCAGAACCACCTCGCCGGTTTTTCCTTGGCGGGGGAAGGTGCCATTGTCCCAGGATTGCTGAAATAGCTTAGCCAGCAAGTTGGACGTGTACCTTTTGCTTTGTTTTGTGAATTTTTCGCTGATGTTGTCGGGCCCTCAGGCTGATTATAATATTGAACAATCAATTATGGTCACAGTGCCAGCTGAACTGATAAAGGCGGCAAACATCGGAGAAAACTCGCGATTAGAAACATCAGCAGTGCCAAATTCCAAAACTTAAGAACTAAAAAATCCGGCAGACTCCACACATTGCGGGAGTCGATTTCATGCGACGCAGTCAGGAAGCAGCCTATGCTGGATTTTTCACTCTTAGACACGCGTTACTAGGGGGACTGACGGCATTGAGTAAGTTTAGTAGTTGTGCGCATGTCGTGGGCTTGCCAGGAACGTTAACTATATACAGGCGAGTAAAGGGTACCTAGTGGCCCGACGTAATGTCGGCCCTTATATTAGAGGAGAGATGCCAGTTTTCTAGCAAAGAATTTGACGCTTCGGTCTGATGATCTGCTTATGATAACTAGCATTCGTCGGCGTATTTTTACATCGCTAGACTGCCAATGTTGGTAGTCAATGAAATTGTTATAAAAACGGGTATTCAGCCCTTCAACCACAACTGGCGTTGCCCCGACTTGACACTTGTGTAGCATTTTTTTCCTAAGAACTTTGTAG
Organism: Rhipicephalus appendiculatus; assembly: GCA_030522465.1. Taxonomy (NCBI): domain Eukaryota; kingdom Metazoa; phylum Arthropoda; class Arachnida; order Ixodida; family Ixodidae; genus Rhipicephalus; species Rhipicephalus appendiculatus. The sequence continues at coordinate 43,660 of JALIZH010019458.1, read as the reverse complement.
CACTGCCGTCGCTCTGTGGTAGACATCGCGACTGTGATGCAGGATACCTGGTTTCCATTCCAACTCGAGGTATGAGTTCTGTTCTTCGCTTCCATTGAGAGTTTTCGCTCATAGACAACACCGTCAAGGCCGGCACCGTATTTACTGTGGAACGTGCTCCTTAACGCTTTCGTCTTAAGCTATCTAAACTATATTCTCACTGTTCCTGGGGTATATTGCGTGAATCACGCGCGGCTCATACCTGTACACCACGGGCCGTGTTATGCGGACATGTGACACTCGTGACTGGTGAAAAGTGTTTGAGGGGATTCGCAACAGGGAAACCACTTTATTAGACTCTTTTAGCTTAGTGTCGCTTACGCTCAGCCCCGCGATAGTGTAGCGCCCCGAGACAGTGCAGGGAACTGCGTATATTTTGTGTTTTTGACAAGCGCATGTTGACTGGACGTGCCCAGCTTGGCTGCAAAGCGACGGTCAAATGAAGTTGGCGCACCTTCACGGTCCTCTAAATCGACTTCATAAGAGGCGCGAGATATGCGTTCTGCGTTTCGCTACTCGCACGATCGTTCTGCGCACGCGCTCTACAGTTCCTTCAACGCGTTTCTGTATAAACCGCTGGCGTACGCAGGTCTGCACAGAGTGCATCGTCAACGCTCAGTTAAAAGTGTATATTAAGAGCGAAGCTGTTTAACCTAGACGTAATTCGTGTCGCGTACGGGTGTGTGCTGTGCGGCCTACGCAAAAAGCTATCATCACAAGCAGGTATGTACCACAACTGGTCTTTAAAAATCCTCTATACTCACCACAATTTCCACTGGTCCACTAAAGAGGAAGAAATGTATCGTCATCAAGCCTGCATGGGCCACAAAAATTCTGCAAATCGCAGTACTCACTTCTGGTCCACTAAAAATAACGAAGGCAACAGTTAGCCCAAAAATGGCTGCGAAGCGATGGCGGCGAGCCGAAGACCCGAGTACGTACAACAAGAGAATACTAGGGAACGGGAAAGGCAATAACGGCTGCGAAAAGACACCGAAGCGATGGAAAGGGCTACGCGAACGACGACGAGCCCGAAGCAACGGTAGCAATCTTTCCAACGGGTATGTGCCACATAAATGTGCCACTAGCTAATACCAAGTGCAAACCAGCCACACGTAGTTTAACCTCGATATAGCCGAGTTCAACCTAGACACTACGAAGGCCACCCTCGATACAGTCAAGCCCAACCAAGCCATAGCGAAGTTGTACCTAGTTAAACCTTGCGGCAAGCAGGTTCTGCGTATAGGCAACTACAATACGCAACCGGTAGATCTATGAGTGTGGTGCGAACGCTCGGTTTCAGCCTGACGAGCTGAGGCCTAGAAACAACCTAGAAGCAACCAGATTAGTCTTCAGATTTCGCCCCATTTCAAGACTTGCGCAGCTTAGGGATAGCTTCGCCAACTTTTTTTTAATATCGTGACCTATAAATCGTGTTCGTCATACACTCATATCTCCTACTTCTAATTTTGGTACGCACCAAGTCAACGAGACGACCACAAGAGCACTGAAATGTAGGCGGCTGGATAGATAGATAGATAGATAGATAGATAGATAGATAGATAGATAGATAGATAGATAGATAGATAGATAGATAGATAGATAGATAGATAGATAGATAGATAGATAGATAGATAGATAGATAGAAATGATGAAAGTGTATTTGGTTCGCTAAGAAAATTTTCTTGAGGACTAGGTGGCAGACCTTTGGCAAGACTGGGTCGCCGGTTTCATCACGGAGATCTTTGGTGTTAGCAATAGACCCGGACTAGCTAATAATTTTATCGTGTTTTCGGGACGGCGAACCCCAAATATTACTATTACGATTCCCACACTGCGGGCGATTTGCCGAATGTATGGATGGATGGTGAAACATTATTTAGAGTCCTGAGAGACGCGACCAGCGCTTACTGGGCTACTACCACGTTGGGACGCGCAGGCTAAGCGTGAGCTCCGCATTATGGACTCTCTGGATGGCCCAAAGCTGATCCCCTTTGGGGGGGAGACACACAACATTTATCAAAAAAAAATAATTTTTTTTAGAGAAGGAAGGCGGTGTAAATAAGTCTTCACTGAGTTGGGTGATGACCTGTAAACTGTCCCAAGTAGACTGCTGCTTCATCCTGCGTGTGTCCGTTTGGCCCGTGACATTGGGTTGACCGTGTAATGCAGTGGTCCAGTTCTTCATATGAAGTACCGTTTCATGTGGGAGACGTGCTCCGGAAAGATGTGGTGCGTCCCAGCTGGTCGATTTTCGGGTAAGTCTTCAAGGCGGTAAGTCACGGGCCCTAAGCGACATACGATGCGGTAAGGGCCTTTGAACAGTGGTAAAAGCTTTGTAGTGCGTCTCACAAAAACAATGTCTCCTGGCTTATACGAAGGAGGTGGATGACGGTTCACTGCACTGGTTGCTTGGATACGGGCCGTGGCGTCAACCATGTGTTCCCTGGCTTGGAGGCGGCGCTGAGCAATTGTTTGCGCAGAATCAACGGGGCCATTCCACGTCATGCCAAGCGGCGAGTCAAGGGGAATTGATGGCGTTCGTCCGTAAAGAAGTGAAAATGGGGTCTCCTGCGTGGTTTCTTGCTTTGCTGTGTTGAACGCAAATACAGCATCGGGTAGAAAACAGTCCCAGTTGGTGTGTGTTTTGTTCACGTACGACGCCAGCACGTCAGTAAGAGTGCGATTTACCCGCTCAACGAGGCCGTTGCATTGCGGGTGGTTCACAGATGTAGTGGCGTGGTCTATTCCGTACTTTGTCAAAGCAGTTTCAAACTCTCCTGACATGAAAGAACTTCCGCGGTCCGCGAGCAAGCGCTTGGGAGTGCCATGCCGCGTCACCAGTCTGGTTCGTACGAAATTAACGGCGTGTTCAGCAGTCGTATTGGGTACCGCTTCGGCTTCGATCCACTTCGTGAAGTGATCGACGGCGACGAGGATGTACCTGTTGCCGTTCTTCGTCTTCGGGAAAGGGCCGATGTGGTCCATTCCTATCATTTCAAATGGACCAGAAGGTGGCTCAGTAGGCTGCACTGGAGTTCTGGTAGCGGTGGTCGACACTTTGCGAAATTTGCAAGTTGGGCATGCCGCGACGTAAGCTTTTACCTCCTGTACATGTCCTGCCAGCAAAAACCGCTCGGACACTCTGGCATATGTTTTCGAACACCCGAGGTTCCCTGCTGTAGCTACGCCATGAATGGCTTTTAGTATTTGGGGACGAATAGATGGAGGCACTACAGGTAGCCACAGGGTCGAGCCCTGCCTGGTGCGCCTAACGTGAAAAAAGCAAGCCGTTTTCCACTTTGTAATAGCGCCGTAGTCTTTGATAACGTGAACTGGATTGGTCTGTGCTGCCAGAGCGAAGGGTGTTTACGATTGAGAGGAGCTCCGGGTCACGAACTTTGTGGGGGCTTCTGATGGCGGAGCACCACTTGGCCGGGTTGGTTTTATCGCTGCCCACTAACGAGGGGATCACCAGAGCATGTGCTCTGAATTAGCTATTTCCCCACAACGGGGGCACAAGCTGCTAGTGTAAGTATCCGGATAAGTTTTATGAAATAAGGCCAAGTTTGGATACGAGTCCGTCTGTAGGAGCCTACGACTTATTGCCTGGGCTCTGTGTAGTTTTCTGTAAAGGAGAGGGGCAGACCCTCCTGCCTAGGTAGAAGTGCTGTCTAATCTCATTGCATGTGGTGGCTAATCTCTATTCTCCAACGTCGCGGGCTGGGGAGAACCTCCATAGGCACTGTCCACTGACCAGAGGGAGTTGCGTCGCTCGAACTGGCCCGTCCCAAGTTCGCTGAACATTCGCCGTACGAGCACGCAGAAAACAGACATGCGCACGCGTCCCCGTGTAGCACTGCCACAATCCGCCGACACAAGCAGGGAGGTAGACGTGCGCATTCGCGTTCCATTTTGACCGACCCCTTCTCCTTATTGCTATTTTTACCCGCTAGGCTTTGCGTTCTCGCGCTTCTGTCGCACTGGAAAACTCGACGGAACTGTGCCTATGGGTGCGGAACGTCAGACCTCGCGCCTTGGAGTGGGCCAGCTCATTGAGGATGGCGGTATTTTTTGTATGTCTCTTTCCATTTCTATATTTCAGGTTGTATCTATTAGATGCGAAGCATCTTATGCTCGGGGCTCTGTCCGTCCCTCCCGCGTCCCCCCGTCCCGCGTCCGGCCACTGTCATGAAGTAGGGAAGCACCCATTATGCGAACCAGAACCCTGTAGTAATATGAAGGCCGTCAACCCTAACACAGTCATCAGAGTCATGGCCGAGAGCACAGAGAGGCTGCTTAGCAATGGCTAGGCAGGTGGTGTCTGTCGCCCAGGTTGACTCCCCATTCCTTGAGTCATGGCCGAGAGCACAGAGAGGCTGCTTAGCAATGGCTAGGCAGGTGGTGTCTGTCGCCCAGGTTGACCCCATTCCTTAATCTTGCTTGCATGTGTTTGGACGGGGGCTTAGTCCGTCCTTCCTTCCCACAGCTCATGCGCGTCCCCTCCCGCTCTCTCTCCCTAAGCTCACCCCCTTTCTCTCCTCTAGGAATCGTCTACACTACGGAGCGTCCCCTCCACTGTGCTCTCCTACGCTCACCCCCCTTCCTCTACTCTAGGAATCATCTACTCTACGGAGCGGCGCATGCGCGTCCTCTCCCCCCTCTCTCCTCTAGGAATACTCTACTCTACGGAGCGGCTCCGGCATCGCACAGCGCGTCCTCTACTCTACGGAGCGGCTCTCCCGCGTCCCACACACCCACAGCGCATGCACGCCCCTCCCCCTCTCTCTCCTCTCCTACGGTTCCCCCCGTCCTCTCCTCTAGGAATCCTCTACGGAGCGGCGCGAACGACAGGTGGTGTGAGAGGTGCTTACTCCGCTGGGGGGCGCCACGGTAGTTCCGCGGTACGAAAATGACGGAGCGCGCGCCTCATTCTCTCTCCTGCGCAGCGCCGCGATGAGCGCCCGGACCACTGCCGTGAAATGAGAGCGGCGACGTTCCTCCCGCTCAAGCTAATTATCTCCCCAATGCTTCGCATCCACACATGGTTCCCTTTAGCGGGAGATGGGGAAGTTTTTTTTTTCTTTTTCTCGATCTTTCGATCTCCATTTCGCTTTTGTGCCATTCTCTCTCTGTCTCAGCAGAACCCGACACTCTTAGATATTTTTTTAACATGAAAGTGTTTTATGCCGTGGGGTCCAGCAAGACATCACTGACGTATTTCCGTCCACTAAAATCACGTCGAAAAAATATACACGACCAGAAGGCAGAGAAAAAATTTCCGTCAACTGGAGCCGAACCTACGACCTCGCGGACCGCGACAACCGATGACGGGTACCCTAACAACTGCGCCACAGTCAGACACTCTGCAGGCTTTGCAAACGCGCATTTAATATTTAACACTGTCATCTCAGTGATCCCGGTAAAGAGAAGTAATTCATCATGACCGTGACGTCCACGATTAGTTCCTTCAACGCGTCGTTTGTACGCGTCCGTCCCATTCGACACGTTTCGAATAGGTGAAGTGCAATTTTGCCGACGCCTTAACACACCGCCAGGTGGTGACCTTACCCCAAGCGTCGCCATCGCTCTTAGCATCCATCCATATCAAAGCTAGCAGGTGTTCCTCGTACGAATACAACCGATGAGCGAAGCTGCTTAGAAATGGGACGCAAATGACTATGCGCCTGATCTCGCTGCTGGCTTTCATGAAGGTGGTAAGGTGGGAAGCGGGTGGAGAGAGCGTCTGCTGCGCTCGGTGGCGGGAACGACTGAGCGAGTGACTGTAACTCCGCGTTCTCCACTTACGCTCGCCCCGCGAAAAATCTCGGCCCGTCAACAGGGAGGGCAAGACGCGCGTTGCGTTTCTCTCTAGTCGGGCAGGGGTGTTCGATAACTGTAACATGCCGCGAGGAGGCGACCTTATCCAAAGTTCGACGTCCAATCAGTCACGCTGTTCTGGCTGTCACAACGCTTTCTGATAACGCTCTCACCGCTAACTACTACAGCTACAAGAAGCATATTAACCAAAGGAATTGTTTAATCATTAATCCTGGAGGTTAGTCGCCGGTATGGCGATGGATCACTAAACGTCAACGCGGATGCAGTCACGAAACACCAATAGGCATTGTGCAAACTCTCTTATATCATTGTGCAGCAAAATTCACCTTCTTCTGTAAGGAAACGTTTTACTTTCGTGTTATACTGATTTCTCTGACGGAGCGATGAACCATGTTTTTTTTTTCTTTTAAACTGCGGCGCGTTGAGAGACCTTTCTGGCATCTCCTGCCACATTGTGGCATCTGACGCAAGGTGTGGCCGGTGTTTTTTATTCAGTTCCACATCCCGAGTGCATTCAGAAAAAGGTCACTTTTAGGCGAAAGCCTTTAATGTCTCATACTCGCGGCGTCCGTTTGTCCGTCCCCTGGAACGGTGCCAGCTGTGGCACCGTTCGTCGACGGACGCCGGTCGCGTCGGTCGCGCCTCTCGTCAGACTATAGAGAGCCCGCGTTTTGCTAGCGTAGAGTCGCTCTGCCCAGCGTGTACGCGCGTCGACGTTACGTCGGACTATATTGGGTCCTTAACACTCTCTCAGCAATCATGTGAGGGCACAGCGGCCCGCGCGGCAGCGCTCCTTCGTCAGACGTCTCGTTGCAGCAGTACAGTTAGTCGCATGGCTCCCAATCGGCCTGGTGATGATTCCAGGGCAAGTATTTCCGGAGAAGCTCCCCAAGAATTTGGATTCCCCCGATACCAAACGCAAGACGTGGCATAGTCAGTCGAATGGCCACAGGCTTTCACCGTACAGACTTAGGAATTTATGAAGTGTCCAATTTTTTTCGTCCGCGTCTCGAGAACTGTTTTCAAAGTGAAAGACAATGTAGGGAGTTGCGTGATAGAAAACACACTCAAGCTCCTTTGAGATCTGCGCATCGCGAGCGGTGAACGCTGTATAAAAATAGCTCGCTGTTATTACGCCGGCGCATGCATGGCGCGTAAGTGAGTTGTCTAACGCAGCGCGCTGCGGAGCGAGGGGTCGCTGGGTCGAACCCGCGATCGGTGTGCTTCAGAATTTTTTTCTTGTGCTTCATTTTTCTTTAGGCCATATATATATATATATATATATATATATATATATATATATATATGCGAAGGAAAGAAGAGAGAACTTAAGGGCTCGTTTACTTTGTTAAACACATTATTAATGAGAACTAACAGACAATGATGCCAAGGAAAGTATAGGGGACGTTATTAGAAGTAATTGTAATGTAAATCTGAAGAAAGGAAAGTGGACGAAAAGATAACTTGCCACCCGGCAGGATCCGAACCTGCGATCTTCGAATAACGCGTCCGATGCTATATATATATATATATATATATATATATATATATATATATATATACACGAAGGAAAGAAGTGAGAACTTAAGGGCTCGTTTACTTTGTTAAACACATTATTAATGAGAACTAACAGACAATGATGCCAAGGAAAGTATAGGGGACGTTGTTAGAAGTAATTGTAATGTAAATGTGAAGAAAGGAAAGTGGACGAAAAGATAACTTGCCACCGGCAGGATCCGAACCTGCGATCTTCGAATAACGCGTCCGATGCTCTCTCTCTCTCTCTATATATATATATATATATGTATATATATATATATATATATATATATATATATATATATATATATATATATAATCAATTATACATATCCGGAACGTGACGGCGACGGCAAAATCCGCTGACAGTGTCCATATCACTGCTATCGCAATAAAATGAAGCTCTCTATCGTTAGCCTAGGAGGTGTGAATCCTTGCTTACCGGTAAAATGCCGCCTTGGAGCGGGAGTAGCGGCTACAAGAGCGACCAATTTCCCCTGAATTTTTGCAAAATGACTGACGTGAAGGAACGACTAATTTCTCCCCATCTACCCTTGACGAGTATACACCAGAACACAGCCAGTTCATTGTGTGCCGGCATATTTAGGCAGCACGTCGGGCCATTTGTCGCAAGCGCGGCGAAGCAGCGCCCTGAACTGCCATGCGAGCAGATGTTCCGCAATTCGAACGCGAAGCTTCCGAAGCCGGGTCCGGCTGCAAGAATGCTTCACGCATTTTCCTCTCCTGGAAATATGTGCTGTTTCGTTTTGAAACGGCCGAGAAGACCTTCATCGACAGTAGGGAACGTCTACAGCACGTGCATTGCAGGCTGCGGAAGCAACTTTGTCAGGTCCGTACCAGCGCGATGGAAACAAACGTGAACAGCGGGAAGCGTGGCTTTCGACTCAGTCCAGCTGCAACATACCTTAACTTAAACACTTCGTAGCGCAGGGAAAAACAGACACAAAGAAACGACACCAGACAACATACGAGCGCTAACTACCAACAAAGGTTTATTGACCATCACATGCGTATATATACCGTGCTCAACACCGTCGCACATGCGCACACTACTTTCTCAGAAAGTACAACTCTTTATCTGAAAGGTGTACAGACGGGGTACTGACACATGCTGAACCCAATGAAGATATTTTTTCTGCCTCTATAATCTCGCGAGTGAGCCTATCACTACTTTTGCTGACGACAGTACACTGTGCAAAAAGGGGTTCACAGCCACAAGACCCGCAGTGCATTGCCAACCAACCGTCACGTGCCGTTTTCTTTACATTTTGCGCATGCTCCTTCAATGCACTGCGGGTCTTGTGGCTGTGAACCCCTTTTTGCACAGTGTACTGTCGTCAGCAAAAGTAGTGATAGGCTCACTCGCGAGATTATAGAGGCAGAAAAAATATCTTCATTGGGTTCAGCATGTGTCAGTACCCCGTCTGTACACCTTTCAGATAAAGAGTTGTACTTTCTGAGAAAGTAGTGTGCGCATGTGCGACGGTGTTGAGCACGGTATATATACGCATGTGATGGTCAATAAACCTTTGTTGGTAGTTAGCGCTCGTATGTTGTCTGGTGTCGTTTCTTTGTGTCTGTTTTTCCCTGCGCTACGAAGTGTTTAAGATGATCAACCAACAGGCCCAATTCACCACAATTCTGAAATACCTTAACTGTCGCTAGGTAAAACTTGCTTTCAGCCGGCGTCACCGCAGTGTTAGACTCCCGCTCCTGCCTGCGCTCATGCACCGCATATGTTTATCATTTGCCAGTCATACCTGGCACTCGGAACAGACACGCGGTACGAAAGTGCCAGCCCAGAGCAATATTTTATAGTGCTACGGTGACGCCGGTTGAAAGCATAGATTCGGCTAGCGACAGTCAAGGCATGTCGCAGTTCGACTGCGTCGAAAGCCACGCTTTCCGCTGTTCACGCTTCTTTGCATCGCGATAGTACTCTGTTACATTTGTACTAAATGTGCGTAGTGTGCGTGCACGTGCGAGTCGTAATATCTCCTATTATCGGCACGCGGCCTGCGAAAGAGTACGGCAATGATTTGGTGCCGCATACTACAGGCATACTGCAAGCAAATTACTGCTGTAAAGCGAAATAGCTGGTCTCCCGCTTAAATACACCCAGTAAGTGTTGTTACTCGTATACATTTACTGGGCTCATAGATTTTCCATTTGATTTGAATTATCCACTGGCGGCGGAGCTCGGGTGTTTTTCGTTGCGGATAGAAATGTGTGCAATCTGAAAACACCGCACCGGCACGATTCCCTCGTGGTGTTGTGATCTTCACATACAATGCTGACTAATCTCTTCCTCTTACGCTGATTGTTTTTGCATTCAAAGACGGTGCAGTGGTGCCCAGATGACTTCTTGTAAACGGGAGCGGCGTGAATAGGCGCTTTCTCTCGTATTTTAAAGTCACAGAGATGCCACTTGCCAGGTTAACTTGTCGCAATAGATACACGCCTTGGCAGTTCTGAAAAAAACTGGCGTCTGGGGGCGAGAGCATGCCGCCTGGAGCCAAAGGCGCCTTGGTGCGAGATGGGCGTGCTCTGATATACATATAGCGGGACTCATGGCGGTCGACATTATGCGATACGGGGTCATACTTTGAGTGTGCCCATAGTGCTTCCAGACTCCTGAGGGTTGCCTTTCCAGAGAAACCTTTGACGAAGTTGCAAAAAGAAACCGCTAAACCACTTTAGCCTGCAGATATCGATAAACTAGCTTCGAAATACTTTGGAATTTTTGTGAAGTTTTATGAAGCTTAGTACTGTTCAGCTTAATAGATAGATAGATAGACAGATAGATAGATAGATAGATAGATAGATAGACAGATAGATAGATAGATAGATAGATAGATAGATAGATAGATAGAAATATAGATAGATAGATAGATAGATAGATAGATAGATAGATAGATAGATAGATAGATAGATAGATAGATAGATAGATAGATAGATAGATAGATAGATAGATAGATAGATAGATAGATAGATAGATGGCGAACCGTCAGCGTCTCGGAGAAGACGAATAAGTTGCGCCGCAGCTGCTCCACGCGTTCGAGCCTAGCAAGAGAAGAAGACGACGGCAAGAACGACAGCGTCTGTGGTTGTCCATGTTAAAGAACATGCATAAATAAAGTATGTGAGAAAACAATCGCCTCACGTCTCCCCCACAGATAGATAGATAGATAGATAGATAGATAGATAGATAGATAGATAGATAGATAGATAGATAGATAGATAGATAGATAGATAGATAGATAGATAGATAGATAGATAGATAGATAGATAGATAGATACCGTCAAAGTGAGACTAGGTTCACTAAGCAATGCCTCGCATTTATAACAGGTGCGCGGCGAGGAGGCGAAGGCCCCTCTTAGTTTGGTAGCTGCCTCGCTACAACAGAAGAACGACGTTGCTTGAGGTACGACGAACCCGACAGCGGGAGATGTGGTTCGTGGTTTCCTAGAGCTCTCCTGGCGTGCCTCTTCAAGCAGTTTATCGTAGTGGCGATTCTTAGGGGCATTTCATTTTTACAATGAAGAGCGAAAGAAAGGAGCGGTGGGCGGCTTCTTCAATACATTTGTATAATCAACAGGCTAGTTTGTAGTTCGGCCAACCTTCTCCCGAAAATCCTGCATCTTTACTTTGCTACATCAGGACAAGTCAACATTGACAATTAACGAAAGTAAGGCTTAAGGGCTCAACATTTTTTTTCATGAAACCTCTCATAACTAAACAATGATGCATCGATTCCGTGTCCTGTCACAGCCTGTCGCGAATCTAGGCTATAGATTTCACGACCGTAGCCTGTACCGTGTCAATTTCATAAATCAGACTTAGTTCGCCTGCCTGGACAGCATTTTTGAACAGACGCTGGCTTTCTGCAAATGTCGAGGCTGCCAAGAGTTTGGAGATGCCAACCGTATACCACCAAAGTATGTACCACGCATGCACCCATTTCCACAGGACACTCTGCAGGAGCGTGTGCTTAGTCGGCTTAGTGTCCGGGATTTTACTTTCCAAAACGACGATATGATTATGAGGGGGACGCCATAGTGGTGGGTTCTCTAAATTTTGATTATCGGGGAATCATTCAGGTGCGCCCATAGCTCAGTACAGCAGCCACAAATATTTCGCCTACATCAAAAGGCGGTCCGCGCGGCCGGGAATCTATCCCATGAATTTCGGGTCAGCCGAGTCGCCTTTCGATAATTTCGATTTTTCTGCTAAGTCCTAGTTCAATCAAGCATTGTTGCCTCATTTAGGTGGTTAAGACTTTGTCGGTATACAGTGCTTATTTCCTGAAACAATCAACAGTAGTGATTCGCCTGTGGGTTGCCCTTAAATACTGGTTCAAATTGGAGAGAAAGCGCGCATAATTCGGCGTATGTTTGTCCACACTTTCTCAATAAACGTTTTCATTGCTGAATATTCAGCACCTGCTTTCCACGCAGACGGCCTTGGTTTGATCCGCACTCGGATTCGGAAATTTTAATATTTATTTTATTTCCATCTTTCTCGATTTTTCGGTCACGGAGAAGATGATGATTTTTCGCTCACAGCCAACGACGCCGACACCGACGCCGTCGCCGGAATACCTGCGAAACGAGCTCTTTAAAGCTATGGCGTTGAAATTTAGCAGCTTCGTAAGAAACACGAGCTCTGCTTTGACGTTTTAACTCTCACCTGTGACGCACGTATTTCGGGTAGCGAGTGCGATGACTTGGAACGAAAACAAATCGCAGTCATCTCGGGCACGTTGCCTTGTCCTTGAACATATTTCGGTACGTCAACAGACGCTGCCATTACAGTTCCTCTCTTTAGGCGCTACGTCAACAAACGCACTGATATTCAGAAAAAAAAACACCGTTATTCTAAAATTCTACTTTGATCATCGTTTGGAGCACACATGCACGATTATTGACCCCGTAATGAAATGCACCCACCTGCGGTCTAGATTTTCGTTTTCTGAAGTAGCGCTAAATAAGATCAAATTAGAAAATTGGCAGTCTATGAGCCACTAAGAAGAAGCAGTGAAAACAAGCATGATAAAGATATCGGCAGCAAATTCCAATTCTTAGTGAAATAGGCCATATCTGGCAGAATAACAAGCATGGCTGGTATGGACAACCCTCAAACTAAAATTTCTGGATAGATTTATTGCGTCACAAACAGATTGACGTTATTGTTATCTGACTGGCTATATGCTTTAAGTTTATGAACTAATATATCAAGTGCGCCCTAAAACACTACACACCTGATCTATAATTCAAAATGTATGCACGATATTATGAAATTCTCCAGTATTCTCATTTCCATTTGCTGTTAGGCCAAGCGCCGCCACCGTAAATCACAGCCAAATTAACTGGCTGTCACTGGGATTTCGACATCATTATGAAGCTTTCGTTAGCTCTCGCAACTGTGCGGGCAAATGAACTGAGGGCAGGCGAGCCGCCGCGTTGCCTTTGGAAAGCGAAGCTGTTCAATCCGGTGGTTAAACCACTCGGTTTGCGCAGAAAAATCTACCTATTACCTATTACATCACCATGCGTCACCTAGGACACGTTGGATGATGGAATGTAGGGGGGAAGGGAAGAGGAGAAGAATAAATATTAAAAATGAACTGAATGTTATCGGCCAGGCGGGATTTCAGCCCGTATACCTGTGGTGCGCAAGCGAACGTTGTAACCACTCCACGATCCAGGTACACTTGCAGAAGAGGGATTTTTCGAGAGTCATAATGCATGGCTGTGGGCGAAACAAGGAAGAAAAGTTAGAAGGACATGAATACAAATAAATAGAGATAGATAGTCCTAACTTGGCTTTCCAAGGCTAAACGTGGCTTTCACAGGCTCTTTATGGTCATGTGACTATCTCTAAGCTTAACTAGCTATCTCTGGCTAAGCTTGGCTGGTTTGCTAAGGAAGGCCTCCCAGCTACTGTATTTCTGAAGACTTCGGCAGCGCCTGTGAGATATTTCTCTAATTTATTTGTCACGCCGAAAATCAGGCATCGGACGCCGAATAAACTTCGTCCGTTTTGGGTCGCTTCTTGGATCTGTCTAGTGCGAGCAATGTTGTTAACACTGCCGTGCAATAATTTGGGGCTACTTTAAAAAGCAGTCTACAGGGTTAACTGGTACACAACATTTACAGGACTAGAGCAGCAAGTTCCTCATCCCTGCCACGTCTCATTCTCCGTTTAAGTGCGGACCACTCCGGGCGCCCCGGCTGTCATATGCGGTCGTCGCCGTCTTATGTCCGCTTGCCCTTACGCAGAAAAAGCTACGTATAGCATAACCATCTCTAATAATATTATCTGGGGTTTAACGTCCCAAAACCCCGATATGATAATGAGGGACGGCGTTGTGCGGGGCTCCAGAAATTTCCACCACATAGTGTTCTTTAAACATAACCATCTATAGCCTAGCCATGTTTAGCAAGAAAGTGGGTAAGGGTGTAAGACACCAATGCATCAGAAATAAAGTTGTTGGGGCATTATGGCGCTAAGCGAATCGCATTGTTATACTTTTTTACCTCTTTTTATTATCACCTTGATATGCAGTATACAAAATAAAGTACTAAAGAAAAGAACCTAAGATCATCTACTGCGAATACACTACCTCTCCTTCTTTTGCAGCAAATGCTGTTGGTCTGTATTGCCCCCAATAGCCAAGTTATGCAATGTTCGCATTAAAGCTTCAAAAATATTTTTTCTCCACTAAAACAAAAATGACTCCAATTAAGCTTTTTGTGAACAAAGTTGCTATGATCCTCAATCGCATTCGCTTTTCAGCTCATTTTTCTTCTTGGACCGCCTTAGGGTGCTACAGACGTCTCAACATAAGCCAAAGTGGACGTTTTTGCCCAAGTTCAGGATATTATTTTCGAGTGTATGCGCCGCACACCACGAAAAGAAAAATATTAGGAACTGTTACGCTCGATGGAAACTTTTGATAAAAATAATTGATGGCAGTTTCATCAATAATCATCTTTTGAACAAAAAAAATCATGAAAACGCTACAATTTACTCAATTTTACCTTCGCGCTGAGGAAGGAAAAACAAAAAGCTACCATAAGGAACTGTTCTATAACAAAATCACAACGCTCGAAAAACGCAAAAAAGCAAGTGTTGAAAGAATGCGCGATACCGGTCGATTTATAGGGAATTTTCTTTTCGTACCTGGTTTTCCACCATTTCCTGAATTTCAAATGGCAGTCACGTACGCAAAAAGTTTTTACCGCTCAAAATATTTTACGAAAATACTTCTTGTTTTAATGCCTGTGCAGTTGTAATTTTCTGAGATTTTTTTTTATAGAAAGTGATTCTTGGCGAGCGCCCCGGTTGGGAACAGTTGGCATGGAATGACCCATGAACGACATTATGCGTTCAGGCTTCCTCTTGAAGTTGAATTTACGCAGATTCACTAGATACACCAGCGACATTAGAATATAATGCAATTTGAAATACTCGGAGTCATAATAAGAGCCCCGCATGACAATTGATCCTTAAGTATGACCTAGGAATGTTTTTTGGCCAGCACTGGCTGGCTTGCTTAGCATTATATGTTAAGAGTACATTTGGCGTTGTGCTGTCAAGCCACCTCTATATACCGTCTTTTTCGTAGTTGTTTGAAGTACTGGATTGGGTCTGTGCTGGAATAAATGAGTGTCTCGCTAAATGTCGTGCTTCCAGTCCTGCTCGAGCTGCAACTGCAGTGACATACTGTTAAAGCTAAACTTAATCTGAAAACTGCTAAGTTCGCAGCAAAGCGAGCGGGGACGTTTCAGTAAAAATGGGCAAGCTCCACTACTTACCCACAGTCCACTTTTTAAAGAAGCTGCCAATATATAGCCTAGCGGGTACGTGCCAGCAGGTTCTAGCGGGAGTATGTCACAGACGCGGACAAGTCCCGCCACTAAAAATGAAGCAATCTATAACTAGCCTAGCCCGTAAGGACTCTTTGCTTGCCTGTAAAATGCCGCCTTGGACCGTGAGTAGCGGCTACAAGTGACACTCATATCACCTGACTTTGCGCAAGATGAATGTCCTTTAGGAACGACTCATTTCTCCACATCTACTCTTTATGAGTGTACATAGCGGGACTCATGGCAGTCGAGATTATGGGATGCGGGATGATGCTTTGAGTGGGCGCATAGACTGTTGCCTGCGTTGTCAGGGACACTTCCTACGACGTTGCAAAAATAAACCGCTCAACCACTTTAGCCTGCACAGACCCATCAACTGGCTTCGAAGTACTTTCAAAATTTTGCGAAGTTTCGTGAAGCTTAGTTCTGCGACGGAGAACCGTTCGCTCTTTTATCAGCCTTCGCGACGTTATGTGAGTGAAGCCGGCTCCCCAGGGCCGCTGTACAGTTCGCAGGTTAGTGGTCACGTCTTTACGCAACGATGAACAACCACCTCTCACATTTGCACGTTTTCTTGATACGTCTATCCGTATAAAATTGCTCTATATGTTCACTAACTATTACATCTCTCCGCCTGGTAAAGTGATGCTCATTTTCAAAGTACCACATAGCAGACTTCTTCATGCATGCTTCGCATATAGCGCTGCGCGGGAACTTTTTTTTGTTTGTTTGTTGCTACCATCAGAATATTTTCCCTCTAGAAAAAGCCGCCTACGCCGGCACTATATTTTCTCAGAACGAGCTCATACATACTATCGCATTAAGGTTTCCGAAGTCTGGGTTGACAGAGGCTGTGAATAAGATGTGGAGCATACCCGCCCATCATGGGACGTCGTATATGGGTCTACCGAACACGCCTGGTAAAAGGATTTTATCACGTACGCAATAGCGAAATCACCATAGTCATGCAATGACCTCTGTGTGGTTTTGACTATGTTGTGACATCATCCTATATGAATTTTGCTATTTAGCAAGCTAAGGAGGCCATCCATAGAGCGCTAGTAGCCGGCTAAAAAGATAGATAGATAGATAGATAGATAGATAGATAGATAGATAGATAGATAGATAGATAGATAGATAGATAGATAGATAGATAGATAGATAGATAGATAGATAGATAGATAGATAGATAGATAGATAGATAGATAGATAGATAGATAGATAGATAGATAGATAGATAGATAGATAGATAGATAGATAGATAGATAGATAGGGTCGAAGAGCAAATAGTTCGCTAAGCAAGGCTTCGCAATTCAAATAGGTTCGCGGCGATGAAGCGAAGGTACCTCTGCTTTGGTTGCTACCGTGTTACTAAGAAAGAACGATGTTGATTGAAGTACGATGACCCCGAATGTGAAAGATGTGACTCGTGGTTTGCTAGAACCTTGCTGGCGTTCCTCTAGAAACACATGGGCATAGTGGTCTATAATAGGGCCATTTCATTCTTAAAATTTAGAATGAGAGAAAGGAACTGTGCACAACTCCTCGAAGAGAATTGTATGTCGGCGGGTGGCCTTTCCTAAGCACTAATAATGCGCAAAATAATGTTTTGGTCTGGCTCCAGATCATCCCTAGCGTGCTTAGAATCGGGGTCTGTACTTTGAGCAATACCTATGATCTCGAAAGGCAGGCGCACTTTTGGTGCTTTTTTAACTAATTGAGGCTTCATCTTTGTGAGTAATGGCGTGATATTTCAGCGTCCCCTTTTCGGTGGCTATCCGGCGCGCAGCGTTTGTAGGCATTCACTGCTTGTCAACGCGTGTTCTCACTGATTCTAAGAGCACTGTGGCAGCTTTCGCACTTTTTGAACAGCGATGTATTTAAATTTAACGTTAGTGAGTGGCAAATATTGTTTAGGATTCCTAATTCTTGTTTTTTAGCTATGCTTCTCATTATCTTTCCTCCAGACCTTCTTTTATTGATCAGGAGCCCATAATCATTATCTCGTTATCTTATTTCCAGACCTTGTTTTATTGATCGGTGGCTCATTAACATTATATAACAATCAACATGCTCATTTGTATTTCGGCGACCTCCTCCCGAAGATCCTGAAATTACAATTCTAGATCTTCACACGTCAACATTGAATATTAGCCAAAGGTAGCTTAAAGGTACTAAATTTTTTATGACACCTCTCGAAACTAAACAACGATACATCAATTTCATTTCATGTCGCAGCATGTCATAGATGTAGGCCAGATATAGGCTATAGTTTGTAGACTAAAACCTTTACCCGTGTCAGTTTGATAGAACAGACTGGCTCTCATGCCTCGCCAGCATTTTTTCTACAGACGAACGCTTTCTTCAAATGTCATGTATATTTCATTATATGTTTGCGCGTTAGCATGAACACTTAGGGTAAGGCGGGGCAAAATGAGACACGGGGCAAAACGCGACATTTTGGCATTGCCGACTTCTATATCTAATACAGAAAGTACTTTTGTTTCTTTCTATAATTCAGCGGAGAGGTGCTGGTAGTTGCCCACCTTTTTATGTGTAAAAGTTGATGATTGCTCAGAGCGTTCGCGTGGGAAAAATTACGCGACTGGTGTCGGTGTGTTCGTGACCCATCAAAAAGGGGCGAAATTTGGCTCGGCCAAATTTTCGGATCCGTGCATGAAGCTACGCTGGCGTCAGTAAGACAACGTAAATATTTATATTGTTACCTTATACTACTAGCTACATACTACCAAAATTTTAGTTCATTTGGTGCCCGGGGCCAAAGCGGAAAATATTTTGAATTCGGGCATGTGAGGGGGGCAAAACGCGACAAAAAGGCATTGAATTGCCTTAGAGGGTGTCTTATTAAGTGAACCATTTACTTACACTCATTATATATTATATTTATTTGTTTGTGAGGGTTCGGACGCACAAGAGAATATCATATAGAGCTTCCTGGGAGGAAAACGACGTGAAAAAGCACTGATTGCTGTTCAGGACAGTCACTCCATTTGCGCTGCAACGAAGTTTTTCCGCGTTCCCAAGGATGCTCTTAAAAAGAGGCGAATGCGAAATTGGAAGAATCTGTAAGTTAAGCCGTTCGCAAACACGTCTTCGGATCGAGTTTTATTGGCATTCCTTCAATACCCAATTAAAAAATACAAGTGCTAGAAAATCTGAATCTAGCACAGTTTTAAATTCCTCGCCTCACGAAGCCCGGCTGAAAGTTGAAAGCCACGAAGCGCCCCTGCAGTTCTGCACCAAAACGGCAAAACGAGGCGAAGAAGATCCGTCAGAATATATCTAGCGTCCAATCGTTAACGTTCAACAATATACAACAATAGCACAAAGAAAGACTGGTGGTGTTTGATCTGCAAGGAGTTTTGGAGCAAAACAGCGCAGGGTTCTGTCTGGATTCAATGCGTGAAGTGCAAGGACTGGGGTCATGAAGGCTGCGTGAGGGCCCGCGGAGTTTAATTTCAACTGCTTCCACGGCAAAAACTGAAGGAATGACATTTTTTTCACACTGTCTCGTTTTGCCCCGCAGGTTGGGGAAAAAATGAGACATCTGGTGCATTTTTTTATTTCTTTTTAAAATAAACTTTGTAACTGTGGCATCATGGTCATATTTATGTAGCACATACCTTGTACCCAAAGGAAAATTTCTGCATTGAAGTTTAAGGGTAACAAGTGAAATAAAAATTAATATTCACTATTTTCAAATTTTTGTCTGATTTTGCCCCACCTTACCCTACGCTGCAACATTTCGAAGATTCGAAGCGTATACCACCGCAGTATATACCACGCATGCACCGATTTCCAAAGGACTCTCTGGAGCAGCGTGTGCTTGTTCGGCTTAATTTCCGGGTTTTAATTCCCAAAAGCACGATATGATTATAGGGTACGCCAAAGTGGAGGGTTCTCTGAATATTGACCATCGGGGTTCTTTAGCGCGCTCCAACATCTAAGTACACGAGCCACTAATATTTCAGTTACATCGAAAGGCCGCCGCCGCGCCGGGATTCGACTCCGCTACAATCGCGTCCGCAGTTGTCTTTCAATGGTTTTGATTGTTTTGCAGAGTCATGTCTTACTAAAGCATTGTTGCCTTCTTTAGGTGGATAAGACCTTGTCGGTATACAGTGATTCTCTTTAGTTTTTCTAGGGATTGCAATTATCCACGGGCGGTGGATCTGGGCGTTTTTTGTTGCGGATGGAAATCTACGCAATCTGAAAACACCGCGCCGGTACTATTCCCGCGCCATGTTGCGATCTTCACAGAGAGCGCTGAGTAATGTCTTCCTTTTGCGCTGGATCTTTTTGGCGTCGAAAGACGGTGCAGTGGTGCCCAGACAATTTCTTCTAAACATGAGCGGCGTGATTAGGCTCTTTCTAGTATTTTAAAGCCACAGAGACGTCACTTGCCATGTTGACTTGTCGCAAGAGATACACGCCTTGGCAGTTCAGAAAAAAATTAGGCAGATCCCACATACCACGGGAATCGATGTTATGCGAAGCATCCGGGAGTGAGGTGACTGGGTTGTAACTTTTTTATTGAGGGAAACGTTATGAAATGCCGCTAAAGATATGCACAAATGTTGCACGCACAGACATGTTGAACAGTCGCATATGTTTCATATAACCAGTTGTTTACAGTTGTGTAAAGATGACAACCGAAACATGGGTATTGCCAACACCAGAAGCCGTAAGCTGATATGTGCTTGTGCTTGCAAGGATGGTAGCCCTGGATAGTGCTACGTAAACCAACTGCAGTGGATGGCGCTTAAGTATTCAACTGCCGTTAACCCGGCATGACGCATTCGTCATAGGAGTACGTATGTAATGTTTAAAAGATTAGATAGCCAGCACTGCAACCATAATATACGTTTCACCAACATTACGCCTGCATCGGGTGTTCTTTCAAAGCAGTTTCGAGACCGGACGTGGCTCTGTGGTAGAATGCTTGATTGTCACGCAGAATGCTTGGGTTCGGTTCCTGCTGGGACTCTGATTTCTATTCTTTGTATTCCTGGCGTCCACGCCGCTGATGTCCCTTTTTTCTTAACGCTGTCGCCGTTAAATTACCAGTGTCAACGCCACCGATGTCAGTTTCTGTTAACGCTCTCGCCTTTAAATTACCAATGCCTGTTCTCGCCGTTCCTGGGTAGATATAAATTGTCAAGTCCTGCGGCACATACCCGCATTCCGCGGCCCGTGTTATACAGGTATGAGCCACACGTGTCTGGAGAAATGAGTTTGACGACGTACGCGACGGGATTTTTACGCTATCATGTCATGACGAGCCAGACATATTCTTCAATACCTCTTACCCTCCCATACAAATTTTGGTATACCCCAAGTTAAGGAAGCCATCACGAGAGCACCCAGACGTAGGCGGCTAGATAGATAGATAGACAGATAGATACGTAGATAGAAACGTAAAAGTGCTTAGAGTACGCAAAGAAATGCTTCGCATTTAAAAACTTCCCCATCTCCCGCTAAAGGGAACCATGAGTGGATGCGAAGCAGCGGGGAGATAATTGGCTTGAGCGGGAGGAACGTCGCTGCTCTCGTTTCACGGCAGCGGTCCGGGCGCTCATCGCGGCGCTGCACAGAAGAGAGAATGAGGCGTGCGCGCTCCGTCATTTTCATACCGCGGAACTACCATGACGTCCCCAGCGGGTATGCAGCTGTCGCACCACCTGTCGTACGCGCCGCTCCGTAGAGGATTCCTAGAGGAGAGAAAGGGGGGGGGGGACCGTAGGAGAAGAGAAAGAGGGGAGGGGACGTGCATGCGCTGTGGGATGCGGGAGCCGCTCCGTAGAGTAGAGGATTCCTAGAGGAGAGAGGGGGAAAAAGACGCGTATGCGCTGTGGGGATGTGGGAGGCGGGCGCCGCTCCGTAGAGTAAACGATTCCTAGAGTAGAGAAAGGGGGTGGGCGTAGGAGAGGATAGAGGGAGGAGACGCGCATGCACTGTGGGGGGTGTGGGACGCGGGGGTGGCTCTGTAGAGTAGAGGATTCCTAGAGGAGACGAAAGGGGTGAGCGTAGGAGAGCAGAGAGAGAGAAGGGGACGCGCATGCGCTGTGGTGGTGTGGGACGCGGGAAGGAGGGACGGACTAAGCCCCCTCCAAACATATCCAAGCAAGATCAAGGAATGGGGTCAATCTGGGCGACAGACACCACCTGCCTAGCCATTGTTAAGCACCCTCTCTGTGCTCTCGGCCATCACTCTGATGACTGTGGTAGTGGTTGACGGCCTTTTCTACAGTGTTCTGGTTCGCATAATGGGTGCTTCCCTACTTCATGAAAGTGGCCGGACGCGGGACGCCGGACGAGGGACGCGGGAGGGACGGACATAGCCCCGAGCATAAGATGCTTCGCATCTAAAACTGGCGGCTGGGGGCTAGAGTATGCCGACGGGAGCCAAGGCGCCTTGGTGCGAGATGGGCGTGCTCTGGTATATACATAGCGGGACTCATGGCGGTCGACATTATGGGATACGGTGTTATACTGTGAGTACGCCCATAGTGCTTCAGACTCCTGAGGGTTGCCTTTCCAGAGACATTTATGGCGACCTTGCAAAAAGAAACCGGTAAAGCGCTTCTGCCGGCACAAATCGATCAACTGGCTTCGAAATGCTTTGGAATTTTTGTGAAGTTTCGGAAAGCTTAGTACTGTGAAGCTTAATAGATAGATAGATAGATAGATAGATAGATAGATAGATAGATAGATAGATAGATAGATAGATAGATAGATAGATAGATAGATAGATAGATAGATAGATAGATAGATAGATAGATAGATAGATAGATACCATCGTTGTGAGTCTAGTTTCCTAAGGAACGCATCGCATTTAAAACAGGTTCGCGGCAAGGAGCCGCGGACCTGTTTTAAATGCGATAGAAGAACGACGTTGCTTCAGGTACGATGATCCCGACCGCGGGAGATGTGGTTCGTGGTTTCCTAGAGCTTTGCTGGCGTTGCTCTTAAAACATTTTATCGTAGTGGTGATTCTTAGGGGCATGAATAAAACATTTATCTAAAAAAAAATAAAGAAAATGGGGAGGGTCCCTATTCCGGGACACCTATGACAACCTCTACGACAGCCCGGGCCCGCTGAACGAGCGGCCGACAGACCTCGGGAGCGCCGTCGCGAAGGGTGCCTTCCCACTGCTCTGAGGTACGGGTTGACCGAAGGATTGGTGGGAGGGTCTTAGGGGCATGTTATTCTTACAGTGTAGAGCGAAAGAAAGAAGCTGTGGACGGCCGCTTCAATACACTTACATGTCCGTAGTTTCTTCGAGTAGGTGGCCTCCCCTACGCACAAATTCCTGCAGGAAAGGAGCTTTTGTCTGGCCCGAAATCGTCGCTAGCGTTCTCAGAATTGGGGCCTGTGCTTTTACGGGAACCCTATAACCTCGGTCGACAGACGCGCCTTGCTTTTTAAGCGAAATCAGGCTTCATTGATGTCCGGAATGGTGTGATAGTGCAGCATCCCTGGTTATGCGGATTTCCGGTGGGCAAGTGTTACAGATGCATTCACAGTTTGAAAACGTATCTTCTCACTCATTCTTTATATAGCCTTCAGACAGCTTCCGCCCTCTTTACCGGCGATGTATTTAAATTTAACATTATTGAGTGGGAAGTATTGTTTCGGATTACTATTCTTGTTTTTTAACTATGTATCTCACTTTCTTCTCTCCAGACCTTCTTTTTATTGACCAGTAGCTCAATATCAGTATTTACTTCATGCACGTCAACACTTATCAACAGGCTAGCTTGTAGCTCGGCAACCTCCTCCCGAAGATGCTGCAATTACTTCCTATATCAGGACAAGTCAACATTGACTATTCGCGAAAGTAGGCTTATGGGCTTTATATTTCTTCATGAAACATCTCATAACTAAACAAGGATGCATCGATTCCGTGCCCTGTCACAGCTCGTCGCGAAAGTAGGCTATAGTTTTCACGACCGTAGCCTTTACCTTGTCAGTTTCACAAATCAGACTAGTTTGCCTGCGTGGATAACATTTTTTGAACAGACGCTGACTTTTTACAAATGTCGAGGATACTTTTTATGTGTTTGCGTGTTAGCATGAACACTTACGCTGCAAGAGTTTGGAGATGCCAACCGTATACCACCAAAGTATATACCACGCATGCACAAATTACTACAGGACACTATGGAGCAGCGTGTGCTTAGTCGGCTTAGTGTCCGCGGGTTTTACTTCCCAAAGTGACAATATGATTATGAGGGACGCCATAGTGGCGGGTTCTGTGAATTTTCACGATCAACGAGAGAGAGAGTGAGAATTCATTAGAAGGCAGAGAGGTCGGCCTGAGTTAATGCGCTCTAGCCTACTCTATGCAGGGGATAATGGAGGGGAAAAAAAGAGAGATGAAGGGTGATGATCCCATCGGAAACTCTTTAATGTGCACCTATAGCTCAGTACAGGAGCCCAAAAATTTCGCCTACATCAGAAGGCGGTCCCCGCGGCCGGGATTCGATCCTGTGACTTTCGGGTCAGCCGAGTCGCCATTCAATAATTTCAATTTTTCTTCTAAGTCGCAGTTTAATGAAGCATTGTTGCCGCCTTTAGGTGGATAACACTTTGTCGGTATACAGTGCTTATTTGCTGAAACAATGAACGCTTGTGACTCGCCTGTAGGTTGTCGCCTGTGGGTTGCCCTTAAATACTGTTGCCAATTGGAGATAGAGCGCGCATAATTCGGCGTATGTTCCGCACTTTCTGAATCAATGTTTTCATTGCTGAATCATTCAGTCAATGTTCGGGCACTTCAAAAACGGTCGATGCCTTCGTTTAGCCTACTGCGTCGCGTTTCGCACAATGTTTTAATTAAATCTGACACGTTGCACCTCTTAAAAATTGGGGGACTCTTAAGCTTCGCCTTTAAGAGTTTAACGCGATAGCTATATCCTGTCCTTAGTGCATACTTGCCGTACACCCACTGCGTGGGGTTAATGAAATACGCGCAGTAACGTGTGTGCCATTTGTAATGGGTAACCGGACTTTAAACCACGAAGTCTTTATGATATTCTCGTGTTGTGACGCCCGATGGCAATGTACGCTTGTACCACGCAGTATTACTGCCACATTATATGTTGCATTGTGACGCATGTATACAGGACGCGCGTGTTTGTAAAGCGCGAGTTATTTTGACTGCATTTCCAAGCATACACGTGTCTGTGTTGTGGAACACGTGCTTGCCACGCAGACAGCCTTGGTTCGACCCTCACTCGGCCCCGGAAATTTTATTATTAATTTTATTTGAATTTATCTCGATTTCTCGATCACGGATAATATGATGAATTTTCGCTCAAAACCACCGACACCGACGCCGGAATTTGTTCGAAACGAGCTCTTTAACACTCTCGCGTTAAAATTTTGAAGCTTCGTAAAAAGCACGAACACTTCTTTGACGTTTTAACTATCACCTGTGACGCACGTATTTCGGGTAGCGAGCGCGATGACTTCGTACGAAAACTAATTACAGTCATCTCGGGCAGGTTTCTGGTCCTTGTGCATATTTCGGTGAGTCAACAGATGTTGCCTTTACATTTCCTCTCTTTAGGTGCTACGTCAAGAAATGCAGTGATATTCATACAAGAAAGCGTTGTTCTAATATTCTACATTGATTATCTTTTGGAGCACAAATTCACGATTATTGACCCGGTAATGAAAATGCCATGGTTTCAACAGAAGTCACCTTCAGTCTAGCTTTTCTTTTATTATACAGGGCTAAATAAGAACTAATTCGAATATTGGCACTTTATGAGCCACTGAGAAGCAGTAAAAGTAAGCATGATATAGATATCAGCAGCAAATTCCAATTCTTAGTGAAATAGGCCAGAATAACAAGCGTGGCGGGTATGGACAACCCTCAAGCTAAAGTTTCTAGATAGATTTATTGCGTCACAAACAGATTGACGTTCGTGTTATCAGACTGGCTGTATGCGTTATGTTTATGAATGAATATATGAAGTGCGCTTTAAAACATTACCCGCCTGGTCTATAATTCAATATGTGTCCACAATATTATGAAATGCTCCAGTATTTTCATTTTATCTGCTGTTAGGCCAAGCGCCGCCACCGTAAATCACAGCCAAATTAACTGGCTGTCACTGGGATTTCGACTTCATTATGAAGCTTCCGTTAGTGCTCGCAACTGTGCGGGCAAATGAATTGAGGTCAGGCGATCCGCCGCGTTACCTTTAGAAAGCGAAGCTGTTCAATCCGGTGGTTAAACCACTTGGTTTGCACAGAAAAATTTTCCCGGCCTATTACATCACCATGCGTCACCTAGGACACGTTGGATGATGGAATGTAGGAGGAAAGGGGAGAGGAAAAGAAGAAATATTAAAAACGAACTAAATTTTATTGGCCAAGCGGGATTTGAGCCCGTATACACATGATGCGGAAGGTAGCGTTGTAACCACTCGACGATCCGCGTACATTTGCAGAAGATGTTTTTTTCGAGAGTCCTAATGCATGGCCTATGGGCGAAACAAGGAGGAAAAGTTAGAAGGACATGAATACCTAGGTCACCTAGGACACGTTGGATGAGGGAATGTAGGAGGAAAGGGGAGAGGAAAAGAAGAAATATTAAAAACGAACTAAATTTTATTGGCCAAGCGGGATTTGAGCCCGTATACACATGATGCGGAAGGTAGCGTTGTAACCACTCGACGATCCGCGTACATTTGCAGAAGATGTTTTTTTCGAGAGTCCTAATGCATGGCCTATGGGCGAAACAAGGAGGAAAAGTTAGAAGGACATGAATACCTAGGTCACCTAGGACACGTTGGATGAGGGAATGTAGGAGGAAAGGGGAGAGGAAAAGAAGAAATATTAAAAACGAACTAAATTTTATTGGCCAAGCGGGATTTGAGCCCGTATACACATGATGCGGAAGGTAGCGTTGTAACCACTCGACGATCCGCGTACATTTGCAGAAGATGTTTTTTTCGAGAGTCCTAATGCATGGCTATGGGCGAAACAAGGAGGAAAAGTTAGAAGGACATGAATACCTAGGTCACCTAGGACACGTTGGATGAGGGAATGTAGGAGGAAAGGGGAGAGGAAAAGAAGAAATATTAAAAACGAACTAAATTTTATTGGCCAAGCGGGATTTGAGCCCGTATACACATGATGCGGAAGGTAGCGTTGTAACCACTCGACGATCCGCGTACATTTGCAGAAGATGTTTTTTTCGAGAGTCCTAATGCATGGCTATGGGCGAAACAAGGAGGAAAAGTTAGAAGGACATGAATACCTAGGTCACCTAGGACACGTTGGATGAGGGAATGTAGGAGGAAAGGGGAGAGGAAAAGAAGAAATATTAAAAACGAACTAAATTTTATTGGCCAAGCGGGATTTGAGCCCGTATACACATGATGCGGAAGGTAGCGTTGTAACCACTCGACGATCCGCGTACATTTGCAGAAGATGTTTTTTTTCGAGAGTCCTAATGCATGGCCTATGGGCGAAACAAGGAGGAAAAGTTAGAAGGACATGAATACCTAGGTCACCTAGGACACGTTGGATGAGGGAATGTAGGAGGAAAGGGGAGAGGAAAAGAAGAAATATTAAAAACGAACTAAATTTTATTGGCCAAGCGGGATTTGAGCCCGTATACACATGATGCGGAAGGTAGCGTTGTAACCACTCGACGATCCGCGTACATTTGCAGAAGATGTTTTTTTCGAGAGTCCTAATGCATGGCTATGGGCGAAACAAGGAGGAAAAGTTAGAAGGACATGAATACCTAGGTCACCTAGGACACGTTGGATGAGGGAATGTAGGAGGAAAGGGGAGAGGAAAAGAAGAAATATTAAAAACGAACTAAATTTTATTGGCCAAGCGGGATTTGAGCCCGTATACACATGATGCGGAAGGTAGCGTTGTAACCACTCGACGATCCGCGTACATTTGCAGAAGATGTTTTTTTCGAGAGTCCTAATGCATGGCTATGGGCGAAACAAGGAGGAAAAGTTAGAAGGACATGAATACCTAGGTCACCTAGGACACGTTGGATGAGGGAATGTAGGAGGAAAGGGGAGAGGAAAAGAAGAAATATTAAAAACGAACTAAATTTTATTGGCCAAGCGGGATTTGAGCCCGTATACACATGATGCGGAAGGTAGCGTTGTAACCACTCGACGATCCGCGTACATTTGCAGAAGATGTTTTTTTCGAGAGTCCTAATGCATGGCTATGGGCGAAACAAGGAGGAAAAGTTAGAAGGACATGAATACCTAGGTCACCTAGGACACGTTGGATGAGGGAATGTAGGAGGAAAGGGGAGAGGAAAAGAAGAAATATTAAAAACGAACTAAATTTTATTGGCCAAGCGGGATTTGAGCCCGTATACACATGATGCGGAAGGTAGCGTTGTAACCACTCGACGATCCGCGTACATTTGCAGAAGATGTTTTTTTCGAGAGTCCTAATGCATGGCTATGGGCGAAACAAGGAGGAAAAGTTAGAAGGACATGAATACCTAGGTCACCTAGGACACGTTGGATGAGGGAATGTAGGAGGAAAGGGGAGAGGAAAAGAAGAAATATTAAAAACGAACTAAATTTTATTGGCCAAGCGGGATTTGAGCCCGTATACACATGATGCGGAAGGTAGCGTTGTAACCACTCGACGATCCGCGTACATTTGCAGAAGATGTTTTTTTCGAGAGTCCTAATGCATGGCTATGGGCGAAACAAGGAGGAAAAGTTAGAAGGACATGAATACCTAGGTCACCTAGGACACGTTGGATGAGGGAATGTAGGAGGAAAGGGGAGAGGAAAAGAAGAAATATTAAAAACGAACTAAATTTTATTGGCCAAGCGGGATTTGAGCCCGTATACACATGATGCGGAAGGTAGCGTTGTAACCACTCGACGATCCGCGTACATTTGCAGAAGATGTTTTTTTCGAGAGTCCTAATGCATGGCTATGGGCGAAACAAGGAGGAAAAGTTAGAAGGACATGAATACCTAGGTCACCTAGGACACGTTGGATGAGGGAATGTAGGAGGAAAGGGGAGAGGAAAAAGAAGAAATATTAAAAACGAACTAAATTTTATTGGCCAAGCGGGATTTGAGCCCGTATACACATGATGCGGAAGGTAGCGTTGTAACCACTCGACGATCCGCGTACATTTGCAGAAGATGTTTTTTTCGAGAGTCCTAATGCATGGCTATGGGCGAAACAAGGAGGAAAAGTTAGAAGGACATGAATACCTAGGTCACCTAGGACACGTTGGATGAGGGAATGTAGGAGGAAAGGGGAGAGGAAAAGAAGAAATATTAAAAACGAACTAAATTTTATTGGCCAAGCGGGATTTGAGCCCGTATACACATGATGCGGAAGGTAGCGTTGTAACCACTCGACGATCCGCGTACATTTGCAGAAGATGTTTTTTTTCGAGAGTCCTAATGCATGGCTATGGGCGAAACAAGGAGGAAAAGTTAGAAGGACATGAATACCTAGGTCACCTAGGACACGTTGGATGAGGGAATGTAGGAGGAAAGGGGAGAGGAAAAGAAGAAATATTAAAAACGAACTAAATTTTATTGGCCAAGCGGGATTTGAGCCCGTATACACATGATGCGGAAGGTAGCGTTGTAACCACTCGACGATCCGCGTACATTTGCAGAAGATGTTTTTTTCGAGAGTCCTAATGCATGGCTATGGGCGAAACAAGGAGGAAAAGTTAGAAGGACATGAATACCTAGGTCACCTAGGACACGTTGGATGAGGGAATGTAGGAGGAAAGGGGAGAGGAAAAGAAGAAATATTAAAAACGAACTAAATTTTATTGGCCAAGCGGGATTTGAGCCCGTATACACATGATGCGGAAGGTAGCGTTGTAACCACTCGACGATCCGCGTACATTTGCAGAAGATGTTTTTTTCGAGAGTCCTAATGCATGGCTATGGGCGAAACAAGGAGGAAAAGTTAGAAGGACATGAATACCTAGGTCACCTAGGACACGTTGGATGAGGGAATGTAGGAGGAAAGGGGAGAGGAAAAGAAGAAATATTAAAAACGAACTAAATTTTATTGGCCAAGCGGGATTTGAGCCCGTATACACATGATGCGGAAGGTAGCGTTGTAACCACTCGACGATCCGCGTACATTTGCAGAAGATGTTTTTTTTCGAGAGTCCTAATGCATGGCTATGGGCGAAACAAGGAGGAAAAGTTAGAAGGACATGAATACCTAGGTCACCTAGGACACGTTGGATGAGGGAATGTAGGAGGAAAGGGGAGAGGAAAAGAAGAAATATTAAAAACGAACTAAATTTTATTGGCCAAGCGGGATTTGAGCCCGTATACACATGATGCGGAAGGTAGCGTTGTAACCACTCGACGATCCGCGTACATTTGCAGAAGATGTTTTTTTCGAGAGTCCTAATGCATGCCTATGGGCGAAACAAGGAGGAAAAGTTAGAAGGACATGAATACAAAAAAAAAAAAATCGAGAGACATTGTCTAAGCTTAATTGGCTATCTCTGGCTAACCTTCGCTGGTTTGCTAATGTACGCCACCCAGCTACTCTATTGATTAAGACTTGGCAGCGCCAGTAAGATATTGCTGTAATTTCTTTGTCGCACCGAAAATCAGGCATCGCACGCCGGATAAACTTCGTCCTTCTTGGGTCGCTTCTTGGATCTGTCTAGTATGAGCAAGGTTTAAGGGGCGGAGTTCTTTAAGGTAGAGGTTTGTACTTCACTCCCCCCACTGTGCCCCGGTGTAGCCATGCTAGTGCGATTACGATGACGCTGTCTTCACGGCACAGCACATGCAAGTTAACCATTATACGCCATGACGATGACGCTGATGACATTGAAGAATAAGCGTGTTCCAGACCACACATACTCTTTGTGCCATCACGGCACAGCGCATTGAATGTACCCACTATACGCCATAACGATGATGATGACACTGTATTTCAATTACAGTAGGCGCAATTATCACTGACCCCTTATCTGTGTGCTCTTCTGTTCGCCACGGTGGTGTAGCGGTTAAGGTGCTCGGCTGCTGACCCAAAGGTGGCGGGCTCGATCCCGGCCACGGAGGTCGCATTTCGGTGGATGCAAAACGCTAGAGGTCCGTGTGCTATGTGATGTCAGCGCACGTTAAAGAAACCCAGATGGTCAAATTTTCCGGAGCCCTCCACTACCTGCACACTGTGGATTGGCAGGCAACGAGCTAGCTGATGCTGCAGCAAAAGCCGCTGTGGATAACGGCGCCGTTCACGTACAAATACCATACTCGCGAGGTGACGTGAACGCTTTGATGAGATCCCTTATACGAGAGGGCACAACAACTTACTGGTCTAACCCAGATCATCGGTACAGGCGTCTGCGGGAAACAGACCCTCGCATGACTTTTCGCCTCCCGGCTAAAATAAACCGAAACCACGCCAGTTTGCTACACAGGATTCGACTGGGCGTCGCCTTCACTAGACGCTACGCGCACCTTATCGGCCGTGTGGACAGCCCGCACTGTGAGCACTGCCGCGTAGATGAGACTTTAACGCATCTGCTGTGCGACTGCCCTTTATACGTGTCTCAACGGAATGCGCTTACTTCAACGTTGACAGGCATCGGTGTGGCAACGCTAAGTGAGGCTGCAATTTTATCGGCAATGTGCGACCAAACGAAGTCAGCAACTGGTATCGCGGCTGTGATAGATTTTCTCAAGTCTACAGGACTGGACAGCATGCTTTAGCGAAACCATTATGTTACGTGGTTTTGTATTCACGCACAACTTCCTTCTCTCCTCCCCATCATCACCCCTCATCACTCTTTTTTTCTCCCCTCTCCCTTATCCCCGGTGCAGAGTAGCAGGCTAGAGCGCACTAGCTCAGGCCGACCTCTCTGCCTTTCAATAAATTACCTCTCTCTCTCAAATATCGTGGTTTTGGGACGTGCAACCCCAGATATTATTATTATTATTATTATTATTATTATTATTATTATTATTATTATTATTATTATTATTATTATTAGCATTGTGTGCTCTTCTCTTTGCGCATCTAGTGAAACGCCTATACTAAAGCTCACCTTCAATGTATTCATTTAATATGAATACCAGGGCACAATGGTTTGTTGTTAAATGACATGCCTGATTCTTTACCAAAGGCGGCTCTTTTGGCGCTGATCATTAGGCGTTTCCCGCTAACAACACGCGTCACAATGGCAAGATTTCGCTAACTAACATTCAGAAAAACTTTTATATGACCCTGTATTGACAGCTTCTCCAGAATATAAGAGCCTGTTATTTCCCTAGCGCAGCGACTTATCGAAGTCGAAGATAATGGAATTGGTCATAACCAAATTTCGTTGCCGCGTTACCTCTCTCAATTTTTACCTGCATACACTAAGTTTAGTGTCGTCCACTATGTGCCTCTTCTGTAATGAGGAGGAAACCATTGGTAATTTATTTATATCCTGTCGCCGGTTCATGTCATTGAGGAAAAGATTCATACTACCAACTTTTCGAAATCTGGGTCTGGAAGTATCATAATCAGTTATTCTTTCTTTTGGCGCCTCTACTCTGGGCTACGGCCAGAGGGATGTTTTCTTCGCCATTGAGAAATTCATCAGTTAGTCCAAAAGAGTATCCAGCTAAAATATCCGCTTCTAAATATTTCATTACCAATAATTCGTGCTTCAGATCATTATGTTACTTAACTATAGCTTTTACGAGTAATACTCTAGAGGAAATACTGGAAAAAATTCACCTACTACTCGGGCAATCCCCTGCATTGGGTATAAGCCATGATATGAGGAGAAGAAGAAGAAGAAGCCGAGGGGCGTAAGCTGAGGCGGGTAAGCGCCATTTTCGGGACGGCGTACCGAAGCTATATCAATGACTATCACACTGAAAAATAAGACGTTGGTTCACATTTTGTGTACTCTAGTGAGTAGCAGGAATAAAGAAGCCATTTCTGTCATTTCACAACCACTGAGCCCTGATGACCTAATTTCACGCCATGTTCATTAATTCATAAATACAAGAACCACTGGCTCAATTGTTCCTTTCTGGTCATCTGAGGTCCAAACTATAAGGAAAAAACGCAGAAAAAAGTATCCGACCAAAATAAAAATCCAGGGCTGAAAGCGTTCAATAATTTTGTTTATAGAGAGAAGGGATTGACGTCATTGCTTACGGAATACATCTTCATTTTATGTTGATAACACAGAAGCTTCCGGACGTGTTTAACTGTATATAAGTGCGAGTGCAGTGAGATAGTCGGCATAAACGGTGTATTTGCCACACCGGAGGTCAGCCGACTGGGAGTACTGCAATGTCTGGAATCATTAAGCCTGCATTTTTATTGATAAGCCTCTTGGCTTTTGCGGCAGGAGCGGCAGCTAGTGGTAATCAACCTTCAGAAACTCCGAGTGACTCTGAAAACGCCTTTCACAGGGTAAGATGTTGGTTGTACATGGAAATCAAAGTCAGTTGTTTAGCTTGATGATTGTATTATCAACGCTAAGTACAACTTATCTCAGAAAGATATTTGTAACTTCTCGCAATTATGATACAATGTGAGACTGAAGTTCCTCAGAAAACATCTCATAGCTTTATTTTTTCCTTTAAGGGGAGATGCGATTCGGAAAAAAAAATTGCGTTAATCTGTAGCCTAGGGCAATGAACTTTTTGCTGTATATATAGGCTTTTAAGCTGATTTCAAGTATGTAATTAGTTTTATAGTAAGTTGCGCAATTTTCGTTTTGTGCCAAGACAATGTGTAAAGTATAGTTCGTTTTGGCCAAACTTTTTATGCCACAAGACTTTTACGGTTCTGAGCCATTAATGACTCATATTGCTGCACATTCACTGCACATTCACTCTAGAATGCAAATAACTATCAAGAAAGTGCGTATAAAACATTTTGATGGTCAAGAAAAATTGTAATGCAAGAATTCTTAGAATCCTCAGCCCATACTAATTGCTTACTTTGGGTCCGTGATAATTATACATCTGATATCAAGTGTTAAAGGA
The DNA here is from genome assembly GCA_030522465.1 of Rhipicephalus appendiculatus. Classification (NCBI taxonomy): domain Eukaryota; kingdom Metazoa; phylum Arthropoda; class Arachnida; order Ixodida; family Ixodidae; genus Rhipicephalus; species Rhipicephalus appendiculatus. The sequence goes on along the minus strand of JALIZH010019458.1, from coordinate 10,309 downwards.
GATACTTGCACCCTTCAGATGTTAAGAAATATGTGGGCAAAATTTCATCCCGATCTGGCTATCAGAAGTACCAAAAACATGATGTAAAATCTCATGAAGTTGCCCGAAAATGGATCTTGAGAAAAACGCATTTTAAAGGTATAAGTGAAAGCTCATCTATGCGGAAAAGAAATGTTATTTAAGATGTTTTATTCCATCATGAGAGCTTGGCAATCATGGTTAGTTTGAGCATGTGGCTTTAGTGAACCCCTCATGCGAAATGCAATGGGCAAGCAGCCAGGTGACAATTTCCAGGGGACTCTAGAAAATTAGCACTTTTTACTTTTTTTAGTGGCAACCTCGTGCTCTTTAAAAGCGATTTTAAGCTACTTCGAGTTTAATTACAATCTTCAGTTCTTTTGTCGTGAATGTAGAGAAACTAAACTTGTGAAAGCAAGTAAAAAACGAAAAATATGTAATTTTGGAAAAAAAAACGCGTTTTTAGACTCGCATCTCCCCTTAAGCTTCGAAAACTACGATGTTTTCTTCTTGATAATATGCATTAAACGTCTTGATTACTGTAGTCAGTCAAAGCTTGCCTGACTGGTGACTATAACTATTGAAATATATTTCTTTTTCTTTTGATAACTTCCTAAAACGCCATTCAAATCCCATTTCTCTCCTAGACGCGTTCGCTCTTCGGAGACTCGTTGTCAGCGTGACGGCAGCAAACGCAGCCACATTCAAAATGATGCTCCGTAACTGAAAATAGACCTCTGCTTGTGTTAACAAAGCTCAGTGCTAGTGTGCCAAACATTGGACACATTAGGCTGCAACGTCATGAGAGGAGGCGCACATGTGGTATTGTCTCTGCCAGAGGAAGTATCTTTAACGTGGGGCATCACTTGCGTTCTTCATAGTAGAAAAGCCATGCGCCACCTTTCACCGGGAGTCGCGCTTACGGTAGCTGTCGTACTGTGAATGGGCGGTTGAATACGCATTTGGCTGAGACGCAGTGATCTGCAGCGACAGACGCAGCAAATGCGTTTTCGCAGCGTGAGGACAAGTAGCAGTCTTCCTTTTAGTGACAGAGAAAGAAAAAACTTCCCCATCTCCCGCTAAAGGGAACCATGTGCGGATGCGAAGCAGCGGGGAGAAGGTTAGCTTGAGCGGGAGAAACGTCGCCCCTCTCGTTTCGCGGCCGGGGCGCTCATTGTGGCACTGCACAGGAGAGAGAATGAGGCGCGCTCCGAATTACTAATACCGCGGAACTACCGTGGTGCCCCCCAGCGGAGTATGGAGCTGTCGCACCACCTGTCGCGCGCCGCTCCGTAGATGGATTCCTAGAGGAGAGAACGGGGGGGGAACCGTAGGAGAGGAGAGAGAGAGGGGGGGGATGCGCATGTGCTGTGAGGGTGTGGGACGCGGGAGCCGCTCCGTAGAGTAGAGGATTCCTAGAGTAGAGAAAGGGGGTGAGCGTAGGAGAGCAGAGATAGGGGGGAGGGGGACGCACATCTGCTGTCGGGGTGTGGGACGCGGGGGCCGCTCCGTAGAGTAGAGGATTCCTAGAGGAGAGAAAGGGGGTGAGCGCAGGAGAGGAGACAAAGAGGACGCGCATGCGCTGTGGGGGGTGTAGGACGCGGGCGCTGCTCCGTAGAGTAGAGTATTTCTAGAGGAGAGAAAGGGGGTGAGCGTACGTGAGGAGAGAGAGAGGGGGGAGGAGATGCGCATGCGCTGTGGGATGCGGAAAGGAGGGACGGACTAAGCCCCCCTCCGAACACATGCAAGCAAGATCAAGGAATGGAGTCAACCTGGGCGACACACACCACCTGCCTAGCTATTGCTAGGCAGGCTCTCTGTGCTCTCGGCCATGACTCTGGTGACTGTAGTGGTGGTTGTCGGCCTTATATTGTACTACAGTGTTGTGGTTCGCATAGTGGGTGCTTCCCTACTTCATTAAAGTGGCCGGACGCGGGACGCAGGGACGGACGCGGGAGGGACGGACATAGCCCCGAGCATCAGATGCTTCGCATCTAAAACAGTTTCGCTCGAAGGCGGGGACTGGCCACGGGCGATTGTGCACGGTTGGTTCGCACCACCGAATGAAGGCACTTAACCAACGCGCTTGTGACAAACAACCGTGAGTGTTGAAGGGAAAGTTACTATGCCTGAGCAAATTTCTTCAAGGCAGCGACAAGGTGTGAGAGACCGTGGTTAGATGAGTAACAAAAAAAATGCACTCAGAATATCTTTTGGCAGCTGTCTAAATGATACAGAAGAGCAGTGTTTTATTCTTTGTTTTATACTTCTCGAGAACGTTGTTTTATTTACGGCATCGCCATAGAGTCATTTACCTTTTTCAATTCTTTGATGCAAGGGTAATGAAAATTACATAGTTATATGCCCAGCCTCGAATAAAAAAATTCCCCATCTCCCGCTAAAGGGAACCATGTGTGGATGCGAAGCAGCGGGGAGATAATTAGCTTGAGCGGGAGGAACGTCGCCGCTCTCACTTCACGCAGTGGTCCGGGCGCTCATCGCGGCGCTGCACAGGAGAGAGAATGAGGCGCGCGCGCTCCGTCATTTTCATACCGCGGAACTACCGTGGCGCCCCCAGCGGAGTATGCAGCTGTCACACCACCTCTCGTGCGCGCCGCTCCGTAGAAGATTCCTAAAAGAGAGGACGGGGGGGACCGTAGGAGATGAGAGAGGGGGGGGAGGGGGACGTGCATGCGCTGTGGGACGCGGGAGCCGCTCCGTAGAGTAGAGGATTCCTAGAGGAGAGAGGACGCGCATGCGCTGTGGGACGCGGGCGCCGCTCCGTAGAGTAGATGATTCCTAGTGTAGAGAAAGGGAGTGAGCTTAGGAGAGGATAGGGGAGGGGACGCGCATGCGCTGTGGGATGCTCCGTAGAGTAGAGGAATCCTAGAGGAGAGAAAGGGGGTGAGCATAGGAGAGAGGGGACGCGCATGCGCTGTGATGGTGTGGGACGCGGGAAGGAGGGACGGACTAAGCCCCCTCCAAACACATGCAAGCAAGATCAAGGAATGGGGTCAACCTGGGCGACAGACACCACCTGCCTAGCCATTGCTAAGCAGCCTCTCTGTGCTCTCGGCCATGACTCTGATGACTGTAGCAGTGGTTGACGGTCCTTCATATCAGTACAGTGTTCTGGTTCGCATAATGGGTGCTTCCCCACTTAATGAAAGTGGCCGGACGCGGGACGCCGGATGGACATAGCCCCGAGCATAAGATGCTTCGCATCTAAAACTTGTCGGTGCAGCGCACGCTGCCTCCTCTTTATCTGCGTGTAATATCGTGGGGATGCCTAAACCGACCACCAAATTTAGATACCTTTTTAGGTGAAAAAAAATTACACCATCTCCCGCTAAAGGGAACCATGTGTAGATGTGAAGCAGCGGGCGCTAACGCTTACACTGGCGGCGGCGTTGACGCTGGCGCTCATCGCAGCGTTGCGCAGGAGAGAAAACTGGGGAGGCGCAAAGCACGCAGTGATGGACCGGTGTTTCCTACTGGAACATGCCAATCGCTGCTAATGGGCAATGAGAGACAGAAGACTCCGACTGAACACAGAGACCCGCACTCCGCTTTTAGTTAACGCGCACGCTGAGAATTTTTATTGTTCAACAACGCACAGGAGAAATCTCCCACCGGCACCACCTTGGAGGTCAAGATCCATTGCTATATATACGGGATGGCCAGTGAACGGTTGTGCAGCGCGAGCAGTCGGTTTTTTCAACCAAGAAACTCGCTAGCAGACGCTGCCTGCGTCGGCGTCGCGAGGCGAGAGAGGGAGGAGCGTAGGAGAGGAGAGAGAGGGGGGGGTGACACGCATGCGCAGTGGGAGTGTGAACGCCGTGGGCAGGGATGCGTAGAGGAGAGAGGGGGGGGAGCGTAGGAGAGGAGAGAGAGGGGGGGACGCGCATGCGCAGGGGGGAGTTAGACGCCGCGGGCAGGGATGGAGAGAGGGGGGGGAGTGTAAGAGGGGAGAGAGGAAGGGAGGCGCATGCGCAGTGTGGTTGCCGCGGGGAGGGATGCCTAGAGAAGAGAGAGGGGGAGAGGAGGTTTTTTTTATTTTTATTTTTTTTAACTGTTTGCGCATGCGCAGTAAGGGTGGGCACGCGGCACACCACCACCACCACCACCACCACCGGATTAAGCTTCGCCATAAGATGCTTCACATCTAATACAGGCTCTCTAATACTTTCGAGCAATGGGAGGCACAGCTCGCCAGCTCTGACCCAGAGGTACAACTTGCGCTCCTGGGTCACGTCAGGCAGGCGGCAGTAGCCAGTGGAGCCCTGGACTTGGGGCCCCACCCATCGAGCTCATGACCCCTTGTCCCAAACCCTTAATAAAGTTCTTCTTCTTCTTCTTTTAGCTCGCGCTCCTCACCCCCTCCTGATTGTGTATACTAAACCTCCCACCTAAAAGAAACGCTAATTTATTTGAAATGTGCGTCAGTGTCTGAAACGGTACCATAGAAGGCGCATCCTTCGACCACCGAAATGGCTGTATCATGAAGTACCCGACGCCAAAACGACGACGACGACGAAAATGGCGGCAGAAACGCACCACCACGCGCACGGCAGTAACAACCTTTGGCAACTCAATGAAGATGCCAAACTGCACGTGCAAATGTGGTGCGCGCCAAAAAAGAAAAAGGAACAGACCACGTTGGCCAGGCAAACGGAGCCAGAAGCTGGGGTGGAGAAGACGCCTTGACCTGGTTGGACGTAAACGCTTGGGACGCCAGCATTTTTACTGGTCGCAACCGGTTGCTTCCAGTATGTAGCAGCTAACCAGGACAGGTGTCAGCCGTTGCTCATCAGTGAGCACAGCAGATTTCGTGAAAGATTTTCTCTCGAGAAAGAAAATACTGAAATTATAGTTTCTGAGGACGGTGACTACTGCAGCGAGACAGGTAAATTTCAGGCTGTCAGGTACTTTATGAACTCGAATAAAAACACTAGAAGTGTTCAGATAATGACAATGACTTCTTCCTGTTAGCAGATAAAATGCTAGAAATTCGAGAAGAGCGCCAACATTCTTTCATGGTGCCTTGAAGGCCAGACCGATAGAAGGTTTTTTCGCAAGTCAATCTGTTATGATGATGAGCGTTGCAAGGCAAGCCGTCAGAAACTTTTCATTACAATACGCACAATGAAGGTAAGTTGTTCGAAGCGCGAAGTGCGCCAGCCTCGCGTTGAAAAAACAAGACGAAGCAAGGATCTCGAGCAGAGAAGCCTGGTCGATCGGGAGCGTTCGCTAGGCGAACATCTGTCGGAGATGCATGGTCAGGCGTCATGGTCACATCGACACATGGTAAGGCTTCGCAAACTGCTCGTCTCCTGTTACTGGTGCCAAGGAGACTGGACGCACAAGACCCGGACATAAATTGCCTGCCGCGTCGCGTCGAACAATTGCTGCGAAGGGCAACGCCACGACAGCTTCGTCCCATCAAAAACTGTGAGCGTTCCACTTGCTTGAACTCTTCTGTAGAGACATTTGGGTGTTTATCCTATGTAACAGTACTATGTACCTTGGTCATTTGTGGGTTCTGTGTTCCAATATATGTTTGTGTGCCGAGCCGTGGTGTACCCTTTTTGGTTGCCATTGGAGGCGTCTGTGACGCACATAACTAGGCCTGCTCCCATAAACTACTTCCTAACAGCATCTTTGCTATCAAATTTTCGCTAAATAAGAATTTTAGTGAAGTGCACAAACTTCTATGTCGGCTTTACACATTGTTATCGAGGGAATTTTATTCAGAAACTGTTTCAAGGCGACATCTTAAGAAAGAGTTCTGACTTTGCACTTGTTTTGTACCGCCTGTACAGCGCATTCATATTCTTCCGATAAAGGGACATTCTGGAAGCGCGGGACTGCACCTTAGTAAGGAAAAAAAACATGGCTGATCCCTCCGCATATGAATGGGTATAACACGAAAGTCGACCGTGACTTCGCTCACGTAACCGATTATTTATTGTGCATTGATATGAGAGCTTGCGCAATGTCTATTGGTGTTTGGCAGCCGTAGCATCGCTTAACGTGGATGCACCCTCGTTCACACCTAGTGGCACATCTTCATTTTGACAACTAACGTCTGCGATCATGACATAAGCCTTCTGGTAGCTGAAGTAGTTAGCTATACATAGGCAGAGCATATGTGGATTTCTGCACAAAGATGGCATCATCATGTACATAACACTGGTACTCGATACACACTTATTCAAAGCGTTGTCATTTCAGGGGAGAAACGCCAAGGTGTGAGCTGTCCATGAATAGGTTTACTCATGTTGTGCTTACGCATGTACCAAACTACGCTTCAGGAACGCGACAAATTGAGTTTGTAGCTTGAGATGGGAATGCGGGATGGTGCTACGCTTCCCGCTGCATCTATCTCACGGTACTAAAGCACACATTGCACGACATTGCGTCGCTTATTGCAGCAGTTTTATTAGTCGGTACTATCGCACTGTATGCTGTAGACGCCGGAAAAGCACCGTTCGTGCATGTGGAAGCTTCTCTCCTCTGGCGACGAGGCGTCATACGCTAACAGGACGCTGAAGGCAAATCGCGTACTTCGTCATCATAAAACCTAATCAGCACGCATGGCGCATTGCACCGCCCATTGTTTTCTACAGTAATCCGCTGAAAATTACCGGATTCCTCTGTTGGTGCTCGTTTGTGTCGTGATGCACTACTTCAATTCACTTCTCCCACACGGTGACACTGCCCTCGCTAAACAATATAAATGTGAAAGGTATATGGCGCCTTGGGGAAGCCTCGTGCATGCGCGTCTGTGGCACAATGCGTGGAATGCCAGGCATTTACCGTCGCGGACCGAAAGGGCGTGGGTTAGATTCCCAGGTCATGCGTATAAATGAAATTTCTCCTCTTCTTTTTCTTTTTCATCTGCTCGTGTCAGTATTACAGATGTCACTTCTTTGACGGAAACGACGTATCTAAAGGTGCGTGGTTTGATCCCGGGTTTAGGCACCACACTTTTAGAAATGGCAGTAGTCGGACACCCGTCTACACCATCAGGGTGTTCATTAGAGCAGCGAAACACCCATAAAGAAGAAGAAGAGGCAGCGCCAGGAGCTTCGAGAAACCTTCCTTTTCTTCGTTGCTCCGAATCTTCAACAACGTCAATGATTTCTTGGTAGACCACGGCATGAACCTTTTTCGTGATAGAAGAAAGGGTGTGTAGCACAGTGGGTAAGTGATTAGCCTTTTGCCCATGGAAGCCTAGGTTCAATCGCAGTGCAGGTGTGGAAATTGTTTTGTTTTGTACCTTTATTTCTTCATAACAACGATCGTCTTCAATAACAGGGGGACGAACGGACGTAAGGACGGACAGTTTTTTCCTGAGTTGACATAAACACTTAAAAATTTAGAACATTAAAAAAAATGTATGACCTATTACAAAACCAACCGTCGACTTATGAAATCAAATCAAATCAAATCAAAGTTTATTTACATCGCGAAGATGTGGCAAGCTTTGGCAACAAGCGATATAGTGCGCTTGGGGAAAGCCCAAGCCCCCTTATACAAGGCGTACAATAGAGACGCATAAGCATGCGCAAATACAGTTACAAAATCAAAACCGGCGCGTTACATACATGAAAACAAAATATTATCACAAATACGGTCGTAAATTCAGTGCGAATGTTATCACAAACAAATCAACCAGCGCGTTACATACATGAAAAAAAAGAAAAAAAAGAAAATAATAAAGAAACAACAACAAAAAGAGAGAGGTTGTGACAATTTAAACATAGTTTACACAATATTTACGATAAAAAATGAAGCTTATGGAAGCTTAAAACCCTGAACCGATCGAACTTGCAGCGAAGCACGTTTGTTTCTCAGTCATAGCGCTAGCTAAGAGTTCTCGTATTTTAGGTTACTAGATCCTAAAGATTGCTATTATATACAAAAGTCTGAAGGCATTCATGGTTTACTTAAGACAGCGTGAAAAGTTTAGACCGCCGTTAAAGCTCAACCACAACAATGATGGGGTGCAGAAGTGCGCTATCAATTCTTACACATGTCGTAATAAACACAGATACTTGGATTTGACAGCACATTTTCTAGCCAATATGTTCGCTAAATATAAATATTGTTTATTGCGGACATTCATTGCGATCGTTTTGAAAAATGGCTTTTAGTCGTCACACTGCCAATTTTTTGTTGAGTTTGTTGATGGTCTTTATTACACAAAAAGGGCTTACAAAGAGATGGTATATCATCCAAATACATTTACCTTTTCACATAGGTATCCCTTATTGTTCCCCTTATGACTTAAACATTGCGTCCTGGTACCAAGTCCCGGGCACAGTCATTGGGCAAAATAAAGTTTATTCAACTCAACTGAATCAAGTCCGTTACGACAAGACAGCGTAAATAATATTACTCCACTCACAATACCCACTGGCGCCATATGATCTGTAGCCGTTGTTACTTAAGGTATTGTTACGGAGAGATGAAGTGGAGGAAGACAAAGATCATAACAAGCCGACTGGCGCGCGGTTGTGTGGGTCAACCATTTTGACACTTTTTACTATTGTACTCTGTAAATACAACATGTATTTATTCCAACATATTGATGTTGGTGCTGGGCACTACGGCGGGTGACAGCTCCGCAGTGGACGGCGAGTCTCTCTCCCAAACACGACTAACGTTGAGCACTCCGCATCAATGTTGCCGTCACCATCAACGTCAGAATCACCACCATATTACAGCGAAAGCTGTTATGAGATCACAACAAGGGTCGTTTCTGCGCCGTAGTTGTCAGCCGCCGCCGGTGTCTGTAACCAATATCGCACGAAATAATAAAAAAACTAAATAAATAAAAAACACCTATGACAGAATGGGAACCGAACCCGGGTCTTCTGCTTGGCAGCCCAGCACACTACCACTGAGCTACGCCGCTGCTTGAAACTGCGGTGCAAACTGGCCCTATTCAGGCTTCATTTTGGGTAAGGAATCGCGGTAACGTGTGTTGTAAAGCGTTTTAGAACAGTAAAGTAAGAACCAGGCGTCAAACAATGCGAATTGCGTAACTAGTGGGGCTTTCAATGCTCCAACCCATTACGATAGCCTGAGGCAAAATTCTTCATCGTCGTCAGCCACAGCATCAACAAAGTGCACATATTGCGTTACAAGAGTGTAGCGGGTACCACGCTTTTCTGAAGGATGACGAATAATTGCATAGTAGACGCTTCCCCACTACTCAAAAATTATGATGATTTATGGCGTAGTGGGTGTCATGCAAGTGCGCTTGTAATCGTTGCCCCAATAGTGTTTAAAAAATGCTCTAAAAAGGCCGCTCTCCCAGCTTTCGCTGTGGCTGTGCTGCGCGTTCCGCGCAGGCCTGGCGGTTTTTTTGCTTCGCTACACCGGCGACTGCCTGTGGAAACCCAGGAATGCCTGGCGTAGGCACTACAGCCTAACCTTATCATTCGATGAGTCATCCAATCATGAGTACACTCCCTGTGTGTACGTGGGAAACGGAACTTCGTTCTTGTAGAAAAATCATGCCATATCCACGCAGTGAATGATGATGAGTGGGTGAAGCTCCGGAGGTAATCTGGTAAACCGTCAATCCTCCGTAAATTTTGCCCACTCGATCATCATACAAAGACCTGACACACAAACGCGGGGGTGTGGTGTGATTATACATGCAGTATATACACAATGTTTCAATATTTACATATTCATAAAGTATATACACAATGTTTTATTATTTACATGTGGGGTAGATGATGATTTTGTTCAAGAGCTCTACGGACCAGAAGGGAGGGGGTTCCCCTGATTTTGTTTTCGTCATATATGATGTTAAGCTCCGGGGAACGTTTGTTGTCGGCGTTGCCGTTTTGCCTTTCGAGGGCGAGAGCGCGTTCACGATCGTTTTCATCCATGGCAGAAAGAGAATGTATGGTCTGGAACGCGCTTATTCTTCATAGCCATCAGTGTCATCGTCATCGTTATCACGTGTAGTGGGTACATTCCACTATACGGTGGCTACGACGGACAACTGCAACGACAGAGAAGCCTACGCCTTAAGGAGCTTCGCCCCTATAACAGAACAAAACAGTCCTTACCATAGCGCCCAGTACAAATCCAAACTTCGGCTTCTCGTAGCAGCATCGGATGAGCCTCCTACTCTGCAGAGATATGTTTATTGCCGTGATATCCATGCAATTTATAGTTTCTCGGCTTTTTTACATCGGCAATGGCTATACAAATTATGACGTTTCGCTAACTGCTTGAACTTTTTAAACTATTTTCGACACTGCAG
>JALIZH010019457.1:0-46666 GCA_030522465.1 Rhipicephalus appendiculatus | reverse complement strand
GGGACGTCAACGACAAGTTGCGCTTTGTGTACTTCGCGTTGGAAGACAGCAGCGCCAGGACCTGGTATGAGAACGGGAGTCTACCCTGACAACCTGGGACGTCTTCCGACCAGCTTCCCTGGCAGCGTTCGCAAGCGTCGTACGCAAAGAAAGGGCCGCCGCTTTACTGGAAACACGGGTCCAGCTTCCAAACGAAAACGTAACAATCTTCACCGAGGGAGATGACCCGACTTTTCCGACACACCGACCCTGACATGACCGAGGAGAAGAAGGTCCGTTTCCTCATGCGAGGGGTCAAGCAGGAGCTCTTCGCGTGGACTGATGAGGAACGCACCCAAGACCTGTCCATGAATTCCCCTGACAGAGGCAACCACAATCGAGCATACACTGGAAATGCGCACCCGGCAATTCAATCGCCGCTCGACGCCAGGCTACGCCGACATTCAATCGCTCTGCTCAGACGACCTGCGCGAGACCATAAGGGCCGTAGTGCGCGAGGAGCTTCGCCGCATGTTCCCGTCATCCCAGCCGCAAGTTTCCTCGATTGCAGATATTGTTCGAGAAGAAATCCAGCAGTCGTTGGGTGCCCCTGAACCGCAACAGCCTCAGCTGCAAGCCATGAGCTACGCTGCTGCTGCAGCCCGACGCTACGCTCCCGCTCCACGCCCACGTCAAGACACCGCGCCGCCGCAGTACCGCCGCCAGACACCGCCCCCACCACCACCGGTGCCATACCGCCCACCTGCCAGCCAGCGCTACCCTCCGAGGAAGACCGACGTTTAGCGCGCCCCTGACCACCGCCCGCTATGCTACCACTGCGGTGAAGCCGGGCACACGTACCGTCGCTGCCAGTACCGGGAGATGGGACTGCGTGGTTTCGCCGTAAACGCGCCGCGTCCGCAGCCCGTCGAACGACCTCCGTGACATCGCCGACTACCTCACAGGAGCGCGTGGACACCCAGACGACCTTCCCGTTCGCCGTCGCCAGGCCGCTACACCTCACCTCTTCGCAGGCAGTACACCAGTCTGGCTCGGGGGCCGATCTCCGAGCCCTTACCCGGAAAACTAAGGGCAGCAACCGATGGATGGTGCGGTTGCTGTACGACGAACTACCGAAGATCCTCCGCCGACGCCGACGACGACGACGCGACGGAACCTGCTGAACACGACGCGAAGCAGACAGAGCCCCTGCCGACGAAACTCACGGACCGAGCTAGACCTGACGACGCAACATGATGGAAGCAGCGCAACAAATCGACGCAGCCGTGATCCGACGCCGCGAGCTAACCGCAACGCAAGGCGACGGACTAACGACCTCGACGTTCTCATCGACGGTCACAACATCACCGCTCTCGTCGACACTGGTGCCGACTATTCCGTCGTCAGTGGGCCATTCGCCGCCAAGCTGAAGAAAGTAAAGACCTCTTGGAGTGGACCCCAAATCCGGACAGCTGGAGGTCACCTGATAACGCCAATCGGAGTCTGTACAGCAAGAGTCACTATCAATAATCGGACTTACCCTGCGAGCTTTGTAATCCTGCAACATGCTCCAGGGATGATACTTGGGATGGACTTCCTAAGTCAACATGGCGCCGTGATCGACCTGAGGTCTGAATCAATAACCTCTAACCTCAGAAAACGCACTGCCGCCCACACGACGCCAGCGACCCATGCTTTAAATCTGATAGAGGAGCAGGTCACCGTTCCGCCTTTCTCTAGCGTCGTCATTTCCGTTGGCACCGAAGAACCCGCAGACTTCGAAGGCGTCATCGAGGGTGATCAGCACCCGCTCCTGAACCGCCAGATTTGCGTCGCAAGAGGCATCGCCGAGTTGCGTGACGGCAAAGCAAAAGGTACTGCTGACAAACTTCAGGCACGAATATAGGCACCTTAACATTGGTACGACGGTCGCCTACATCGAGAAGTTCGTGGACACCAGCAATGCTTTCGCCCTATCCGATGCTACCGAACCTGCTTCGACGAATCGGAATCCCCACACAGATTTCAACGTCAACCCGAGCCTCCCGAAGCACAAGCAAGACCAGCTCAAAAGTCTGCTCTTGCAATTCAAGGACTGCTTCTCGTCGTCGTCGAGAATTCGACAGACCCCAATCGCGAAACACATCATAACAGAGGAAAATGCGAGACCACTCCGCCAGAGCCCGTACCGAGTTTCAACGCGAGAACGCGAGGCCGTAAAGCACCAAGTCGACGAAATGCTACGCGACGACATCATCCAGCCTTCCAAGAGTCCTTGGGCGTCACCTGTGGTGTTAGTGAAGAAGAAGGACGGAACCCTGCGTTTCTGCGTCGATTATCGCCGCCTGAACAAGATCACGAAGAAGGACGTGTATCCTCTCCCACGTATAGACGACGCCCCTGGATCGACTCCACAGCGCGCAGTACTTTTCGTCGATGGACCTCAAGACCGGCTATTGGCAAATCGAGGTCGACGAGAGAGACCGAGAGAAGACCGCGTTTATCACACCAGACGGCCTCTTCGAGTTCAAGGTCATGCCCTTCGGTCTTTGCTCGGCACCTGCGACGTTCCAACGTGTTATGGACACTGTACTGGCCGGCTTGAAGTGGCAGACCTGCCTTGTGTACTTGGACGACGTCGTTGTGTTTTCATCAAACTCGACGAACATCTCCGGCGCCTTCAGGCTGTACTTCAAGGGCAATCAAGGCCTCCGGACTCACCCTGAAGCCAGAAAAGTGCCGCTTCGCATACGAGGAACTTCTGTTCTTGGGTCACGTCATCAGCAAGTCTGGAGTTCGCCCCGACCCACGGAAAACGACTGCCATCGCAGCCTTCCCGCCGCCCACCGACAAGAAAGCCGTACGCCGATTTCTCGCCTTGTGCGCCTAATATCGACGCTTCGTCAAGGAATTTTCGCGCATCGCCGAGCCACTAACTCAGCTCACGAAAAACGACGTGGAATTCAAGTGGGGAGCGACGCAAGTTGAAGCATTTCAAGAATTGAAACGACGCCTGCAGACGCCTCCAATACTTGCGCATTTCGACGAACACGCCGACACGGAAATCCACACCGACGCAAGCAGCGTAGGACGGCGCCGCCTGTCCAGAGAACTGCCGGCGTGGAAAGGGTTATCAGTTATGCTAGCCGGTCGCTATCCAAGGCAGAAGCCAACTATTCCACAACAGAAAAGGAGTGCCTTGCCATCATCTGGGCAACGTCAAAGTTTCGCCCCTACCTCTACGGCAGGCCCTTCAAAGTTGTGAGCGACCACCACGCCTTGTGTTGGCTAGCTAACCTGAAGGACCCTTCAGGTCGTCTCGCAAGACGGAGTCTGAGACTTCAAGAATTCGACGTTACCGTCGTTTACAAGTCCGGAAGAAAACACTCTGACGCCGACTGCCTGTCTCGTGCCCCCGTCGACCCACCGCCGCTGGACGACCAGGATGATGACGGCTTCCTGGGAACCATAAGTGCCGACGACTTCGCCGAGCGACAGCGAACGGACCCGGAACTCAGGAGCCTTATCGAATACCTCGAGGGGCGAGAGCGCCACTGTTCCGAAGGTATTCGAGAGAGGACTGGCGTCGTTCTTCCTGCGAAACGAAGTCCTCGTAAAGAAGAACTTCTCGCCCCCTTCGAGCCAAACACCTTCTCGTGGCTCCATCAGCAATGAGACCAGAAATCCTGCAGGCTCTACACGACGACCCGACGGCTGGACATCTCGGTGTTTCCCGCACGATCGAAAGAGTACAGGAAAAGTACTACTGGCCGCGCCTTGCCGCCGACGTCGCCCGCTACGTAAGGACGTGCCGAGACTGCCAGCAACGGAAGACACCGCCAACAAGACCAGCAGGCTTCCTTCAGCCGATCGAGCCCCCTCGGCGACCGTTCCAGCAGATCGGGATGGATCTCCTGGGGCCGTTCCCAACGTCGACTTGCGGAAACAAATGGATCGTCGTAGCCACCGACAACCTCACCCGCTACGCCGAAACAAAAGCCCCTGCCCAAAGGCAGTGCCGCCGAGGTAGCCAAGTTCTTCGTTGAGAACATCGTCCTTCGACACGGCGCCCCAGAGGTTCTCATCACCGACGGAGGTACGGCGTTTACGGCTGACCTAACCCAGGCGATCTTGGCATACAGCCACACAAGCCACCGCCGACCACCGCGTACCACCCACAGACCAACGGCCTGACCGAGCGTCTAAATAAGACCATCGCCGACATGCTGGCCATGTACGTCGACGTCGAACACAAGACGTGGGACGCCATCCTTCCGTACGTGACCCTCGCATACAACACGGCCTTGCAAGAAACGACGCAGATGACGCCATACAGGTTGGTCTACGGACGGAGCCCGGCAACGACACTCGACGCCATGTTACCAAACGTGACGGACGAAGAAAACATCGACGTGACCGCCTACCTACAGCGCGCCGAAGAAGCACGACACTCGCCCGCCTGCGGATCAAGAATCAGCAGACGACTGACAGCCGCCGCTACAATCTTCGACGACGCTTCGTGGAATACCAGCCCGGCGACCGCGTTTGGGTGTGGACGCCGATACGCCGACGTGGACTTAGTGAAAAACTTCTTCGGCGATACTTCGGGCCGTACAAGGTGCTTCGACGTCTCGGTGCTCTGGACTACGAGGTCGTCCCGGACGGCATAACGAACTCTCAACGGCGCCGTGCGCGACCTGAAGTCGTCCATGTCGTGCGCCTCAAGCCGTATTACGCGCGTTAGCAAACCTGAGGACTGCACTTATTGCTTAATTATTGTACTTTCTTTATTGTTGTGATTTACTGTTACATGCATTTTCCCCCGTGTTCTGTTTTAAGCATCGGGACGATGCCTTTTCAGAGGGGGGCATTGCCACGCGCTATTCTTATTTTCACTTTTGTTGTATTCGGTTTTCGCCCACAAAGACCGTCAGCAAAGCTCAAATCAAACCGCGCCTTATTGTTCTACAACCTTCGCGATTATTGTAGATCGTTTTGTTAAGATTACGCGCAAGACGCGACCACTCGAGATTATTCCAGAGCGTGTGCGATGACCAGTGATAAGGCTAGAAGGTTCGACGCGTGATACATAAAAGCCGGCGCGCTCCAACGAAGTTCAGTTGATCGACGGCCGACGCTCTGTTCGCCGCTATCAGTGCCAGCGTGTATTGCTGTAATCCTACTTTCCGTTTACCGGCCACAAGTTCGGCCTAATAAACAGTTTCATCTTGGACACGTCGCCTGCTGCCTTCGTCGACGTCACGACCACGTGACAATATCAAGCGAGTGAAATGGCCACAAGCTCACCATGAGCGTGGCACCTAAGTCATGGCACACATGACATGCATGTCCTTATTTTCATGTTACCACCAGTCATATATGATCGTCATACAGGCACGTGGCGCAATACTAATTTTGGTGTATGTCCATTAATTTGAACTGCCGTGAGACCACCACATGTAAATCATGAATTACATGACATGCGTATCATCATTTGCACCTTAAGATTTGTCAGTTATGTTTGTCATACGCGGTTTTGGTGGCATCAGGTTTTGGTATATAGCAAGTTAACGAAACGGTATCACTAACATAAATTACAAGTGGTAATAAGGAAATCATGGGATGTCTAGTGCAATATGACTTGTACGCCAGGCTCATGACACGCTCGCGGCCATTTCGCTAGCTTGATATACACCTAACTTGGTATTGCGTGACGTGACTGCATGACGAACATAAATGACAAGTGGTAATATGAAAATCATGACATGTCATGTGCAACTTGACTTGCATGCCCCACTGATGGCACGCTCGCGGCCGTTTCGCTAGCTTGATAACACTAAATTTGATATTGCGTGACGTGACTGTATGACGAACATAAATGAGAGATCGTAAAATGAAAATTACGAAATTCATGTCATGTACAACATGATTTACATGCCACGCTCATGGCGCGCTCACGGCCGTTTTGCAAGCTTGATATACAACATGTTCGGTATTACGTGACGTCACTGTATGACGAATATAAGTGGCAGGTGGTAACATGAAAATCATGACATGCATGCCATGTACGACGTGATTTACATACCGCGCTCATGGTGCGCTTGTGTCCAGTTTGCTAGCTTGATATACACTAAAATTTTTATCGGACGACGTGACTGATGACGAACATAAATGACAGGGGGGTAACATGAAAATCATGACATGTATGCCATGTACGACGTGATTTACATGCCGTGCTAATGGTGCTCTTGCGGCCGTTTCGCTAGTTTGATATACACCAAAATTAGTATTGCCTGACGTGCCTGTATCACGAACATAAATGACAATCCTAAGATGTAAATCATGACATGCATGTTATGTACAGGATGTTTAGCTCCTTACTGGCTGCTTGGCGTTACATTGATTCCCACAATGCGTGTGATCTGCCGGTTTTTTTCAGTGAGTGATCAAGGTTATCACTTATTTCTTATTAAAAAAGTCTTTTAACGCGAGAGTGTTAAAGAGCTCGTTTCACAGAAATTCTGGTGTGGGTGTCATAGTTTGAGAGCGAAAATTCAGCGTTGGATTCAGCGCTAATTCGAGATAACTGTAAATAAACAAGTAATGAAAACCTTCGGTTCGAGCGGTAATCCAACTCAAATCTGGAGTTCTACCACAGAGCCATGCCCGTGCTCGGAATCGCTTCTAAAAAGAAAACTCTACGTGAATGTGATGTAGGCCGAGGAGTGGCATTGAAGGGGTACTGACACGAGAACTTTCAGTTGCTTTTTGCGTCAAACAAAAGGCAAATCCCTCAAGGTCCTGGAAAATGTACTTCTAAGCGTGAATGCGCCCTCAAAAAGTAATTACAGTATATTTGGAAAAGCTAGTTTCGTTTTCTACTGCACCCTGACGTCACAACATCGTATGATCTTCTCGTCACGTTCACGACCGCTCCGCACCGTGGCTCCGTTGGTGACGCACAAGCGGCCATTTTAAATGTTTTGGTGGCTCAGAAGCGGCCATTTTGGAAGTTATGGCACCTGACCTCATCACAACTAGCCAGGCGGCTGCGTGAAGTCACCAGATCTTGTACTGTAGCTTTACGTCACGCTAGTGTCGATGTCCGTAGGTGCGTCATAGAAAAATTGATTTAATACCTAAATAAAATATTTTATCAGCATTTACTGCGCTTCACAGTTGCTCTTAACCGTCTCTGTATACAGGAGATTTGTATGGCAGAGTAAACACACCTTTAAAGAATGGTGTCAGTACCCTTTTAACACACGTAATATTACGCGACAGTAGCGCGAAATTACACCACGCGTCAAAACATGTGAACTGCGCAAAACGTGTTGATTTAAGGGGGGATGGATAGCCAAGACAGGTGTTGAACTACTACTGCCTATCGCTCTGTTACTTTTAAAGCAAACTGTACGAAATTTTACCAGCTGATTCAATGGAGATTTTACTAAATGTGTTATGATTTTGGCTAGAAAATATGAAGCCATTCTAAAAATAATAAAACATAAATTAATTTAATATTTTTTTAAGGAACATTTGTGAAAAAGATATTGCATGAAAAAAGGTGAAACCTCTTGTGGCTGTTAAATATGCCCAGAGTGTGCTTCTGAACCAAAATATTAATTGTCGGCATGACCATTCTTTAGTTAAAAATTTAGATATATGATGATTAGAATTTCCAGGCTTTTTTCTTAAACAAAAGCTTTCGTAAAAAATAAAATTCTGGAGGCAACATCATTGTTTTGCTTCAGAAAAGGCACATACTATTGAGAAACAAGGCACGAAAATTTGCACTTGATAGCTTCGGTGGTTACAGAGAAAATGTTCCTTTTCTGGCGAAAAGTAGTGCTTTGAGAAAACGCCATTTAAAGTCCGAGTTGCCGTGAAGTCAGGATAAAATTCTTCTGCGGCATAATCTTCGCTATAACTCATAATTTTCACCATGAAATGCCTATTATGCGATATTCACGTGACTTTTCACTCGTGTAATCAAAAAATAAATCTCGCAGGGCACTTCCAAACTTGGCAGCACTTGCACTCTTGGCGGCGTCTCGGTGTGTTGACTGTGCACTATAGGATGTACTGCTTCCCAATAATTTTCACTACTTGCACGTATTTGCTGAAAACCAAGGCACTGACGTGTCCTCAGTGCGTTTGTGAAACAGATCACAGCTGTCAGCAGCCCGAGATGGCAAGAATTGCAGAACGCACGTGCACAACGTGGATATCGTAACGGCGGAAACGCTGATGTAAACAAACTTTCGCACGAACTTCAGCCACTATCACGAGCCCATTAGAACGAGAACTGAACTAATGAAATAATTTATTTAGGAGGATATACTACCATTTTATTTGATTATGCATATAAATGCAATTGCGCGTCCTTAAATTCACAACGAAGCAAACGCTACAACGCCTTGCCAGAACTCGCGCCGTAAGTATAGGAGCAATCACGGGGTAAGGTGTGTTTGGCGCCATTTGTGAATGCTTTATATTGCGCATAAGAACACGCCACTTCGCGGAAACACTTGTCAAGAATGCTAGAATTTTGTGCCATGGAAATTGAAAAATCGCATTTTTAGTCGATTTTGCCCTCCA
Source organism: Rhipicephalus appendiculatus (assembly GCA_030522465.1). Taxonomy (NCBI): domain Eukaryota; kingdom Metazoa; phylum Arthropoda; class Arachnida; order Ixodida; family Ixodidae; genus Rhipicephalus; species Rhipicephalus appendiculatus. The sequence continues at coordinate 38,086 of JALIZH010019457.1, read as the reverse complement.
TCCCCCCCTTAAAGGCCTGCCTATTGCAAAGCAAGGACGCATAATTAATTATCATTATCAGCAACAGCATCAACAATGTGTGCAGCTCGATAAAGGCGAAAATGCTTGAGGCCCGTGCACTTACATTTAGGTCCACGCTAAAGAACCCCAGTTGGTCGAAATTTCCGAAGCCCTCCACTACGGCGTCCCTCATAATAATATGGTGGTTTTGGGAGGTTGAACCTCTGCTATTACTATTATTGTATGGCAGTTATATGGACAGTCTCGACGGGTTTTTGCCGTCGCTGTCATGTTCCGTATAAAGTCCAAATTGATAAGATCCCCCAGCGCATCTCACGTTCTACCAGCGGGCAATAGCACGCGAGCGGGTGCGACGAACGCGGCTGGCACGCGCGCAATCGCTGGAACGCGCTGGCACGCGCGCAATCGCGCTCTTTCGGCAGCCATCAGCGGGTGGCTCGCATACCCTTCTGCGTGGTGTGCTCTCAGCGCGAAGAGACTGTGCGAAAAGTGTCCCTTGAGCGGCCGTATTCTCTTACACTAGCGTTTTGTAGAGTTGCGTGAGATCGGATCCAAAAGAGTTAGCTGCCAGCCTCACTTCGTATAACATTAGAAAGTGCTGCTATCGTATTCATTGGTTCACCCTTGCGGTGAAATTGTCACATTTTATTAATAATAATATTGTTATTATTATTGAACATTCGGTGCCACAGACCCGCAGCTGTACGTAACTAGTAATTTATCTTCTCGCAACCGACGCCCTGTTAGAACTATTTTTTTTTGCTCCAGAGAGTGGAAAGACGGGAAATAAAGGAAAATACTTGCATTTGTTGGAGCAATACATTAGTTTAAGCTGAACGGCCGCAGTGGCCGAAGGCCGTTTTAAGCGTGAAATGTTTTTAACTCCCGCTGTCAGCGACCTTCAGGAGAGTATGACCCAGCCAGAGCCACTCTTCGGTCCTCAAGCAGTAACGTTAGGATCCAAGCAAGAATTATGAAAATGCGGACTCTGGTCACAACCCTTTGAACTGGACTGCATTACATCCACTAGTTACTGCCCAAACAAGTTACAAAAAATATTGTTTTCGCGTTCTTAAAGGAACCCTGCAACGCTTTTACAAGTATCCATGGAATGGCTTCACTAAAGGAGCTTATTGACTCACGAGTCGGCTGCCGCTAAAATTTTAGAATCCGTCCAGTACGAGCGGAGTTACAAAGATTTGGCCCACGCTGCAATTGCTTTCTCTCTTCTCTCGTGCCGACGAAAGCGCTGAAAGCTAAGCAGGGAAGAGATGGCACGGGGGAAAGACGGGACGTCATGCGCCCCTCGGGACCTTCAGCACTTTTTCTTTTTTTCTTCGAACGCGCAACTTTTCAATGCAATTGCGCGCGCGCGCGCGGACTCGTAGCGGCCTCTCGCGGCGGCCGCAGTAACTCCCGAGAGCGCCATGCTCAAATCAGCCAGTGGCGTGGAACTTGAGTCTATGACACAATGATTTTTGAGTATTCGCACTGTCCGTAGACTGTCGCGCCGCACAGCGGAGAGAGAGAAACGCCACGAGGATGATCAACAGACGACGCAGCGCTTTCACGTGGCTAGCGCGGGCCCTGCCAACACCTGCCATGCAGGCAGAGGGACTTATGTTTGCCTTTTTTCGCGCTCACGATGGTTAAGAGTGGCAATGTCCAACATACGGGCGCCGTGCTCCGGTGCGCAAAAAATCTGTAGGCAAGCCTGCACCGCTTCAATACGGCTGATTCTATGCCATTCTAAGAAGCGGGGGTGGGAGAAAAAGAAAGCATGAACTGGAAACGTGCAAATAGAAAATTCACGCGCGCGTGCGCTACGTTTGAACGTTTTAGTGCAATTCTCCTGTTCTGAGCACCATTCGTCAATCAGCTGTACGATTTCCCGAAGTTATCTTGGTCGAATCGGTCCTACGATCAATCTCGTAGCCAGGGGGGGGCGGAGAACGGCAGGGGTTTTTATGAGCCTCTTCCACCTCCAAATTGTTGCTTCCTCAAATAAGCACTTAAATACTTAAGGCCTTCAGTAAGTGGTTCCTCCCCCCTTCGGACAAAATTCCTCGCCACGGGCCTGCCAACGACATACACATAACACTCACAATGAAGTCGGTCTAACTCGCAACGGTTGAATCAAAGCAATAAAAAATGTTATATAGCCACTACTTGCCTATATACTACTTCAAATGATATTGACTTCCTAATTGGCTTCCTAATTTCAGCCGCCCGCCCCAACCTTCATCCAATAAACATGTATCTTTCCTAACAAAACTGCAAAAACTTCCTTACAAAACTGCCGACACCGGTGAATGATTTGTTTGACGAGCTTAATGCTCATGATAAATCAAATAAATCCTAGCATTGTATTCACGTGGTCGAAGTTATTCATGTTTAATATCTCCTCCAATTTCCGAGAGATAACAGAATTCCTTCACCACATTACAGCTTGAAGCAAGTGTTTTCGGGAGGGACAAAGCGTCGTGTTTGGCGTAGATGGTGCGTTTCTACCCCTTTCCTCTTTGAAAACCGCCCATGACGCCTTTCAAGACACCAAGTGCGCGAGCTGCGCCACACTACATAAAATAATGCAGCCGCTGTACAACTGATAGAGAGCGGCATGGCAGCCCCAGATTGGTTGTGTCGTCCCAACATTTATTCGTAGGAAAACCGACGCGACATCTGCGGAGACACGCGGGTCAGTGCAGAGGAGAATGAAGATGCACTCGATGTTCGCAAATCGTGCTGAGGCTGCTTCGTGTTCGCCACCATATGAATGGTTGTTTTACAAATTTGTGCCCATTTCCTCCTGATTTTGCACGTAATCGTTATCTATTTCAATGTGGAACGCGATACCACGAAATGAAAGCGGCATGGTGTCATTACATTTGTCAAAACAAGCTCTACAGCACGCTTCCATGCCCTCCTACTCGCTCGCTATCCTCCTCCGGACCGCCATGTTGGTTTACATCGCGCGCCACCTACAGGCCGCGGACAGTGCGAATATAGCACCATTTGTTGAAAGAAAAGAAAGTGACTTTTTTTTACTGACTTTGAGAATTAATTGTGAATTCCAGGCCGCGTGCTGCGCTACAATATTTGGCTCGCGTGTTCTCAGGAGCCTCGACTACCGATCGTGAGCGTTGTCTGACCATGCTCAAAAGGAGTTGCAGGGCCGCTTTAATGTTTGTTCAATGTATAGCTGAAGCTGTCACTCCTTGTGCGCCGAAATTTCCTATTTTCAATAGCGACGTTACGAAGGCAGGTACAAGGCGCTAAACATTTGATAGGCATCTTTTGCCCCTGAGACACCTGTGCTCTTTTCAGCGTTAGTGGTCCGTGAGTTTAATGGTGCAGCTTTTGCGCCGGCTCCTTCAAGAGATGGCGCCAAGCTGCGCGACTGAGTAATCTGCTTTACCGTTGGCTGTTTCATGCTTACGTCTACTATGGATTAGGGGGAGCCAGACATTTCTTGTTTCATTGTGGAGCGCAGATACAGCTCCTGCAGACCTCAAGAAGTTGAAACAAAATATCAGACATACTCCTGCTTCTATATCGCAGTTGACGAATGTAAGCGTCTGAATCAGGAGCGTAAATCCAGAAAAATCACAAGGAGGGACGCACATCTTGCCATTGCGGCCATTTTGTTTATATAAATGTCTGTCTTCTTTTACTCATATAAAAATTAGAATCATACCTTGAAATCAAATTCAAAAACGAACCTGGATTTCCAACTCGTGTAAATGCATAGTTCTATTGGGTTTTCTCTGAAACAGATCCAGCGGCAGCTGCGATTTCAGTAATCTCACACAGCTGAGGGTACACGCCGGTACACGCTAAAATAAAAACAGACATTAAAGCCATTCAGATATATTATATTTGAAAGATAAATTGCAAGGGGGGGGGGGGGGGGGTCACATGAAAGAGGTGTCGCCCACCCGCCTGAGCACAGGGTGGTCTGGACACCCCTGCCCCCCCCGCTTGATTTACGCCACTGGTCTGAATCACACATGAATGTTACACACCCGGCGGCCTTTCGAAGCCACTCCGTGGGTTTTTTACATCACATGCTTCATTCATCTGAGTTAGTACCGAATTTCACGGGGGCGTGTAATTTATCTGTATTTATGAAGGCGTGGCTGGTATTCGCACCAACGCACTCAAATTCATCTACACTAAAGGTATACTAATTAATAAACTGTTATATTGTCGTCCTTCCCTATTATTACAGTTTCCGAAACTCTGCTAGGCATTGGCGTTCACTCGTCTAGGCAGAGCATACATGAGGGACACTGGATCGCTGGACTATCGCAGCGCTACAGTGACTTTTAGTAATTACCTCTGGAAACTCTACTCAGTAAACCACTTTACACTTTTAAGGTGGTTTCACCATGTCAGTAATAACGCCCTTACACCGTAGAAAACAGGCATTTTCACGAATCAAAACACCCATTGAAGGTTGCTTCCAAACGTCGAAACACCCTTATCACTAAAGAACACAAGGTTATACCGCTCAGGAAACATCCAATTGGATCAGCATCGAAGTATAGAATGTTGCACATCTACACCCAACCATCCACAATAACATACCAGTAATAGAATAGACAGGCCGGTCTCGCTACACGGCCATTCACCCACCATCGGCTGTATATAGTGTTGCGACTGGCCTTTGCAGGCACCGAAGACTCGGGAGGAAGATGCCGAGACAGCACGAAGAGAATGAAGGGAGACTTTACAGATGTTTAATTACATTATTGACATGGCCAGCATTTCTTTACATGACGAACATCTGGTGATACAAGACGAAGATTTCGCTACATGATGATCATTTCTCCCTCCTGAATGAGCCCGCGGAGCTCGTTTTAAAAGGCTCTCTTTTCCCTTGATCCATAGATGGAGAAACGGCTCCTAGTTACTCTGTCCAATCACAGGACACATGTAACTGCCTATAGTGCCGCCCACACCCACCCAGGTCAAGGTACCCAACCGGGCCTTGCCACCGCACCCTGCACCTGTGGCACCAACGTAGTCCTTCCTTGACGTGTGAGGGCCGCAAGGTGATGGGTCACACACTCGGACAACCGGGCGCATCAAAAGGTCCGTGGCCTCAAAGTAGCTCGCCGCACAATTAGCGGGACGGGTTGTCATCTGCGCTTACGCCGCGGTCTCTTCAAGTAAGATGTCAAGCCGCAAACCGTTGTGGTTGTCTGGTATCTTCCTGCTGTGTCGGACCGCATGGCGCCTCACTTCCTGGCTCGGGAGGATAATACACGTGCTTTAACGGCGGTCAGCGGGCCAGTAGCCCTTCGGCGACGTGTTCCCTCTCGGCGCAGGCGCCGACCGTGGCAATAGCCACGATATCTTCAGTTGCCGTTCAGCGCCAATGAGGACATTCTCGTTCTGCATATTTAAACGATGAATATTCACAGGACACGTATGAATTTAGGTAGGATTCCAGGTTGCCGTAAAAGAGAGAGCTCTCTTAATATAAACCCGCCTAATCTTCAACGATTTTTAATTACCGAGTTACAATTATCAGCTGCCCCTCCGTCAAACGGCCCAGAGGTGTTCCGACAACTCATAGCGCCCTGAGCTCCTAAAGGTCTTTTTAGGCTTACCATCAGCCCTTACGCAAACCAAAAAAGCTATTTGGTCAAGGAAAACAACCTTACACTCCCATTGTTGTAAATTATTGTTAGGCAAAATGGTGCTTTGGCTGTTTGAAACCGCTTTAAAGGAGCACTGACATCAAAATGTGGATTTTTTTTTGCATCCGCGAGTAGCTTCGACCCCCAAGTAACGATTTTCGACTCAAAATGCTGTGGAGGGACGAATAAGTGCCAGTAATGTTGATTAATATATCCGGTATCGAACGCGATTCAAAACGGGAGGAAAACCCGCCAAATTGTAGTGCTGGTAGCGCTACCTCGCGGCCACGTCGGGGCCGCTCCCCAGCTGATCCCGCTGCCACAAAAAAGGTGACGTCACGTCCAGCTGACATCGCTGACATTTCGTCTGCTAGGAGCACACGTGCAGCCATATCTTTATCGTCAACATCGTCGTCATCGCCGTCGTCGCGGTCAACATTGACAAGCGACCCACTGGCTTCGTTGAGGTTCGAGGCTTGGAAATGCATGAAAGGACACGCACTTTCCGCTTTTTCCGCGCCTCGACGGGTAGGTTCTAGTGATGCAGAACTATCGATGGTACTATCGATACTATCGATAGTTGAGCCACTATCGAACTATCGATTGTACAAGAAACTATCGATAGCGCTATTGATAATAAGTTTGAAAGTACAGTGGTCAACACACATGTCTAGAACGATGGAGTGTCGCACTCGCAACAGCACGAGCGACATCTGCAGTTCGAAACGGGGCAATTTTCTGAGCATGCGCGAGCGGAAATCCTCGATGAGACGAGCGGAAATCCTCGATGTCCATGTACTCTAGGAAGCGCCATTCTTTGGCGAACTCCTGGTACAAGGTGATCGGTTGTCCATTCCTGAGAATAATGTGCGTGATGTACATGAGCCAGTGCGTTCCGCTCTTCGGAAACGTTATTTGCACGAGGTCTTCTTTCATCGCTCTGTACTGAAGTCGTTCTCTTAGCCTGACGGGATCCATACCGACGCATCTCGGAACTCCGTCTATCATTTGGTAGGCTGGCTTTCTCCTTTCCATCTTCGCCAGGTGTTTCTGCGAGCCGTACAACAGTGTTCTCAATGTATTCGCGACAAACACGATAGGTTTTAGGTTATAATTACCGGCTGTTTAAGAGCTCTACTAGTTTTTGAAAATGACCCCATTTCAAATTTCTATCATGAACTCGAAAGGAATGGTACAAAAAAGGTTTTGCCTGAAACAATGTTTCGGATTACTTCAATATTGGCTGTGGTACACGAAGGTTAGCTCGTGTACCACAGGCGTGAACTTACCGGCTTGCTCTATGGGCGGCGGTGGTTGCTTTCGTTCATTCATGGTTGATGCTACACACAGAACTGACTTTGACCCCTCAACTTTGTCGCTCAGCTTGCTCGCACAAACATTTCATTCTTTCTCCGCGTCTTCGCATGTCGCTAGCCTGCAGCAGCTTCATGTGGCCGCCTACCTGGCCTGCGTCGCACACATAAGGTGTCCCCTATGTCTGGGCGACATGAAAGGCTCCATGTGCCGACTGCCCCCACGGACCTTTCACATGCGTAGGCGTGGGTTGGCGCCAAAAGAATGTCATGGTAGCTTTTGCACGTCGCTACGTTACAGTTTTAGGTTTCGAAAGACCGAAAGATACCTTTCTCGATTTTACAAACTTCCCTAAATAATTTGAGTGCGATCAGCACTTGGTTAAAGCAAGTTCCAACTGTATTTGCTTTCAGAACTGTCGCGTACTGACCATTTTTAGAAGCAACAACCCTAAAATACCCTACGAAGCTTGCAGGCGACCCTGCTAATATTTCGATCACATGTAGAAAAGTCTTACGACATGGAGAATAAGAGAGACAAAAAACGCTCAAAATTAAACAGATTTGAACTGAACTCTATTTTAACAACAGCTGAGCGCGTAATAAACTCTAGTCTCATAGCCAAACTCGCATTGATTGCTCACCTAGTATTTATTTGAAAGCACGGTTTAACTGAATAAAATGGCTGTTTCGGCCTTCTGATGGACTTGGAAAGCTGCACAGGAAGAGTGACGTCCCGTCGAACTTTGACATTCACAGCGAATGATTCAAGCCGTGTTTGATCATGTCTAGGGCTGTAGCTACATGCGTGCTCGCGTAATAAAACATCTCCTTACACCATGTCACTAAAAAAAAATTTCATTTCCGTGTGTCATGAGGGACCGATTGCATCAGCTAATGCCAATCGCTGCACGAGTTCTGAGACTACTTTTCTCAAAGCACTTCAAGTTGAAGTTCGTTATCAGCGTTACGTGACAGTTGGAATGATTTCGTTCGTTCAGGAACTTTGTCGGTGACAGCTGTCATGATAACACAGCAGATAAACGCAGAATTTTCATCTCACTACACTCTCCAAGCATAAAGCAAAGACTAAATAATTAGTGTAGTTTAGTGATCTCTCCGCACCTAAGCTCATTTACTGCAATGCCATGACAGTAATTGCATCCGACGCAGTTGTACATTGAGTAATAACTTATTTTTGCCCTTGGGCGCAGTGTGCTCCGCAGTAGATACTGCCAGTTGGTACCTCCGAAAATCATGCAGGGACATCGCCAATCTCATAACCTTCGCTTTGCCATAATCTCAGTCCAATGAATAATATATCTCAACCGAGCAATTAATAAAAAAATTTACACCATCTCCCGCTAAAGGGAACCATGTGTAGATGTGAAGCAGCGGGCGCTAACGCTTACACTGGCGGCGGCGTTGACGCTGGCGCTCATCGCAGCGTTGCGCAGGAGAGAAAACTGGGGAGGCGCAAAGCAGGCAGTGATGGAGCAGTTTTTTCCTACTAGAACATGCCAATCGCTGCTAATGGGCAATGAGAGACAGAAGACTCCGACTGGACACAAAGACCCGCACTCCGCTTTTAGTTAACGTGCACGCTGCGAATTTTTATTGTTCAACAACGCACAGGAGAAATCTCTCACCGGCACCACCTTGGAGGTCAAGATCCATTGCTATATATACGGGATGGCCAGTGAACGGTTGTGCAGCGCGAGCAGTCGGTTTTTTCAACCAAGAAACTCGCTAGCAGACGCTGCCTGCGTCGGCGTCGCGAGGCGAGAGAGGGAGGAGCGTAGGAGAGGGAGAGAGAGAGGGGGGTGACACGCATGCGCAGTGGGGAGTGTGAACGCCGCGGGCAGGGATGCGTAGAGGAGAGAGGGGGGAGTGTAGGAGAGGAGAGAGAGGGGGGGAACGCGCATGCGCAGGGGGAGTTAGACGCCGCGGGCAGGGATGGAGAGAGGGGGGGAGTGTAAGGGGGGAGAGAGGAAGGGAGGCGCATGCGCAGTGTGGGTGTGGTTGCCGCGGGGAGGGATACCTAGAGGAGAGAGAGGGGGAGAGGAGGTTTTTTTATTTTTTATTTTTTTTTCAACTGTTTGCGCATGCGCAGTAAGGGTGGGCACGCGGCACACCACCACCACCACCACCACCACCACCACCACCGGATTAAGCTTCGCCATAAGATGCTTCACATCTAAAAAGTGGACCTACACTTCACGTCAAGAAAAAATAGTTTTCCCTCATTTAGGAATGCTGGCTCTCATTAGCGCAGCCTGGGCGGAGGAGGGGGGGGCGGTTCTGTGGGGTTCAAAGCCCCCCTCCAAATGTTTCAATTTTGCATGTGTATATACGTTCTTCGTTGAATCCCCTCCCCCCCCCCCCCCCCCCACCTCCACACACCCCAAGCAAAAATTTCGGGCTACCATCCTGCTGGTGATGCTAGCCGAGAGTTTTATGTAGCTGGGTATAAACAGACTCACTGCAAACTTATAATGCGGGATCTAAACGCCGAAGGGCCTCAGTCTACTTACTTACTTCGAGAAATGGTGGCTTGTGTGAGAAATGGTTCAGTAAAACTTGAGCGGGACCGAATGGACGTTTCGGGCATGTGTTTACCAGCGCTTGGAGTAATAGTCGACTGATGCTATTTCTGTGTTAGTGTCCGTCGACTAATATCATATCATATCGTCATCAGCGTATTTTACGTCCACGGCAGGGCGAAGGCTCCGCCTCTTCCAGTGATCTGCAATGTCATCTTAATTTCATCGCCTAACACAGTACCGTTCTCGGCGTTGATTCCTGTCCCTTACCTCATCACCCTCTTTGAGCATCGGTTATGTGTACTGCGCATTACGCGACCTGCCCCAGCCCATTTTTTCTCCCTGAATGCCAAGTAGAACGTTGGCTACACGTGTTGTCTGACCCGTTTCGCTCTCTTGTAATGTCTAAACGTTACGCCTATCATTTTTCGTTGCATTGCGCGCTGCGTGGTCCTTGACTTTTAGGGGCGAAGCACCTTACGGTCCAGGCTTGTCGGCATGTCATGTAGTCCTGGTGTGTCATCACTGTCCATCATAAATGGACAGAGAGAAAGGGCTGCGTGGTATAGGCAGGAAGAACATTACCACCGAGGGGGGCCTCGCGACGTCGCACGTCGCATAAGTTTCGTCGCAAACTCATGCGACGAGGCCTTGCGACGTCGGCGTCTCATGTCGTCACGGTGTGCAATGTAGTCATGGTCATAAATGTGTCATGGGGTCACGGTCCATCGTAAAAACGGGTATGCGCCCCCAAAATTGGGTAAATTCCATTACTCTCCACCGGTGCACTATAAATGAAAGCAACAGTTAGCCCAACAAACAGCCGGCAACGTTAGTGGAGCTGAAACACCCTTGCCTACATGCTTCGCTACTCCCCAGTTTTTGCTCGAGCTTTTTTTTTTTTTTCTTGTACTCCAAGCTTCGGCTCCATACGCTAGAACCGGCAGTATTTAATGATTGTGTCTTTCCGCTTTAGGGACACCAGCGGACTGTCTGTCAAGATTTGCGAATACCTGCCGCATGCGAGCACATCCATGTTCTTCAGTATACTACTTCCTTTTCTGAGTAGGCTACCCCCCGTTAACATTTGACCTAGATATATTTAATCTTGCGCATGCTCCAAAGGTTGTTTGGAACTCGAGAACTCTTCCTCTTTCTAAAGGCTTTTGAACATTACCTTTGTCTTCAGCAGACAGACAGACAGACAAAGAACTTTATTGAAGTCCTGAGGGACTAGCCGGGAAGGACCCGCTGGGGCCCTCGGCTCGCCGCTGGCTGCTCCCATGTCGGAATCGGGAGGCCATGCCTCTCCGCTCTTTCACGGGCCCTCTGGACGGACTGGATATCGAGGGCAGTACTTGCGATGGCGTCTTCCCAGTCCTGTTCGCTGGTGTGTGATGTGTCCCGTAACGCAGGACACTGCCAGAGCATATGAGCTAGAGTGCTAAATGCCTCCCCGCAATCCGGGCACTGTGGATCAATATCTTGATTAATCCGGCTTAGGAAACCTCTCGAGGGATACGACCTCGTCTGAAGCATCCTAAGCGTCATCGCTTGAGCTCTGCATAGTTTTGGGTGTGGAGGCGGGTAGCGCTTGCGTTCCTCTCTATAGTGGGAGACGATCTCGTGAAAAGTTAATAAGGGGTGTCTGTGCCCGATCTCTTCCGAATCCAATGAAGCCTCACCGTCGTCGCGGCGCGTGAGGTTCTCGCGCACGACGGTGAGCAACCTCATTGGGGTTCGGACGGCCCGCAGCACATCGTCGCCCATGTGAGCCGGGAACCACGCGATGTAATGCATGGTGGCAGAATTATAAATTGACTTTCTTTTTTAGAAGCGCTGCCGCCTCGCTAGCAACCATTCCGGAGGTGAAGGCCCTGACGGCTGCTAGGGAGTCCGTGTAGATATATGGCCGCCTAGAATCCTGCATCGCCCAGAGCAACCGCCACCTGCTCTGCCACGTCGGCCGTTGCAGCGGCTACTGAGGCCGCATATAGGAGCTTGCCCTGTTCGCTGACTGCAGTGACCGCAAATTTACCGGAGCGCCCGTACTGAGCGGCGTCCACAAAGGCTTCCATGCCTATCGTTTTCTTTAATATCGCTCTAGCACGAGCTGCTCGCCTGCCCACATTATGCTGTGGGTGCACGTTTCTGGGGAAGGGACCGACGACGTAGGTCCCTCTTGATTTCTCGTCCAGCTGAACCGCGTCACTTTGACTGTAACGTGGTCGCAAGCCCGCCGCTTCTAAGAGGCACCTACCCGCGCTGGAGCCCGAGAGCCTCGTGATCTGTGCCGAACGCTGCGCTTCTATTAGTTCGAGGGTGGTATTGAGAACACCGAGCTTCATTAGCCTGTCCGTGCTCGCCGTGACGGGAATACCCAGTACCTTTTTGACACTTTTCCGCATCAGCGTATCAAGCTTGTCCCTTTCGGTTTTAGTCCAATCCAAGGCCGATACCACATAGTTGATGTGGCTCATGAGAAAGGCGTGGTGCGCTCTAAGTAGGTTGTCCTCGCCCAGCCCCCCCTTTCTATTCGAGACTCTAATGATTAATCTGAGAATGTTCTCGGTTTTAGAGGTCAGATGCGCAATTGTTTTGGCATTACAGCCCCTGGCATCGAGCAACAGTCCGAGAAATCTGATCGAATTCACCCTGAGAATCTTCTGGCCGGCCCGCGTGTAAACGTCTATGGGGATCTGTTCGAGCGGCACGAGCCCCCGAACTCCCTGCCTTGCCGGTCTGTATAACATGAGCTCCGACTTGGCATGAGCTCCGACTTGACCCGTGCCCTCCAGGAAAGATTCGGTCACGTCTAAGGCCTCCTGGAGCGCCTGTTCCACTTCCGCCTCCGAGCCTCCCGGGCACCAGATCGTAATGTCGTCGGCCATACAGCGCGTGTCCCACATTTGGAACAGCGGCCAGCCGCTTCGAGAGCCCGTGCATTGCAATGTTGAACAGGAGGGGAGAGATCACCGCCCCTTGGGGTGTGCCTCTGTTTCCTAGCACGAATGGTTCTGATTTGGTTTGACCCACCTTGATGACCGCCGTCCTGCTCTTCAAGGAAGGACTCCACGAACGCGAAAAATCTACCTCCTAAGTTCAAAGCGGAAATCTCGCGTAAGATAAAGTCGTGTGACACGGTGTCGAAGGCTTTGGACAAATCTAGTGCCAGAATGCCCCTGACGTCTCTGGTCCTGTTGTCAATAACCTGAGTTTTAAGCAGTAACATGACGTCCTGCGTGGAAAGTGATGGTCTGAACCCTACCATGTTGTACGGGAACAACCCCTCGCGCTCTATGTGTTTCGAGATCCTGTTGTGGATCATGTGCTCGGCAACCTTACCTAAACACGATGTGAGCAAAATGGGCCGGAGGTTCTCCAGGCTTGGGGGCTTTCCAGGCTTAGGAATCAGTACCACCGTCGCCTGTTTCCACGAGTCCGGAACGTGGCCTTCCTGCCATACCTTGTTTATTGCCTTTGTAATTGCGCTAATGGACCGGTCGTCCAAGTTCCTCAAGAGCCGGTTGGTTATGCCATCTGGCCCAGGGGCCGACCTACCATTGTCTTCAACATATTCATATTTAACCAAACTTTCATACTTTCTCGGTTAAGGTTTTTGCTATTTATTTTTTAAATGCGAAGCATTTCTTAGCGAACTTCGGCGAGTTTGAGCGTATCTATCTATCTATCTATCTATCTATCTATCTATCTATCTATCTATCTATCTATCTATCTATCTATCTATCTATCTATCTATCTATCTATCTATCTATCTATCTAGCCGCCTACGATTTTGTGCTCTCCTGGCCGTATCGTTAATGGGATTTATACCAAATTTTTTATGACATAACATGACTGTATGACGAAGATAAATAGCTGGTCATATCATGAAAATCATGACTAACTTGTCATGAAAATAATGATTTACATGCCACGTTGATGGCGCGCTCGCGGCCGTTTCGTTAGCTTGATATACACCAAATTTGGGATTGAGTGACATTACTGTATGACGAACATAAATGACAAGTGGTAATGTGAAAATCATGACTTTATGAGCGACATGACTTGCATTCCACGCTCATGGCGCGCTCGCGGCCGTTTCGTTAGCTTGATATACACCAAATTTGGTATTCAGTGACATGACTGTATGACGAACATAAATGACAAGTCGTAATATCGAAATCATGACTTGTCATGTGCGACATGACTTGCATTCCACGCTCATGGCGCGCTCGCGGCCGTTTGGTTAGCTTGATATACACCAAATTTGGTATTGAGTGAAATGATTGTATGACGAACATAAATGACAAGTCGTAATATGGAAATCATGACTTGTCATGTGCGACATGACTTGCATTCTACGCTCATGGCGCGCTCGCGGCCGTTTGGTTAGCTTGATATACACCAAATTTGGTATAGAGCAACATGATTGTATGACAAACATAAATGACACGTGGTAATATGGAAATCATGACTTGTCATGTGCGCCATGACTTGCATGCCACGCTCATGGCGCGCTCGCGGCCGTTTCGTTAGCTTGATATACACCAAATTTGGTATTGAGTGACATGACTGTATGACGAAGGTAAATGGCTGGTCATATCATGAAACTCATGAATAACTTGTCATGAAAAGTATGATTTACATGCCACGCTCATGGTGCGCTCGCGGCCGTTTCATTAGCTTGAGATACACCAAATTTGGTATTGAGTGAAATGACTGTATGACGAACATAAATGACAAGTCGTAATATGGAAATCATGACTTGTCATGTGCGCCATGACTTGCATGCCACGCTCATGGCGCGCTCGCGGCCGTTTCGTTAGCTTGATATACACCAAATTTGGTATTCAGTGACATGACTGTATGACGAACATAAATGACAAGTCGTAATATCGAAATCATGACTTGTCATGTGCGACATGACTTGCATTCCACGCTCATGGCGCGCTCGCGGCCGTTTGGTTAGCTTGATATACACCAAATTTGGTATTGAGTGAAATGATTGTATGACGAACATAAATGACAAGTCGTAATATGGAAATCATGACTTGTCATGTGCGACATGACTTGTATTCCACGCTCATGGCGCGCTCGCGGCCGTTTCGTTAGCTTGAGATACACCAAATTTGGTATTGAGTAACATGACTGTATGACGAACATAAATGACAAGTCGTAATATGGAAATCATGACTTGTCATGTGCGACATGACTTGCATTCTACGCTCATGGCGCGCTCGCGGCCGTTTGGTTAGCTTGATATACACCAAATTTGGTATAGAGCAACATGATTGTATGACAAACATAAATGACAAGTGGTAATATGGAAATCATGACTTGTCATGTGCGCCATGACTTGCATGCCACGCTCATGGCGCGCTCGCGGCCGTTTCGTTAGCTTGATATACACCAAATTTGGTATTGAGTGACATGACTGTATGACGAAGGTAAATGGCTGGTCATATCATGAAACTCATGAATAACTTGTCATGAAAAGTATGATTTACATGCCACGCTCATGGTGCGCTCGCGGCCGTTTCATTAGCTTGAGATACACCAAATTTGGTATTGAGTGAAATGACTGTATGACGAACATAAATGACAAGTCGTAATATGGAAATCATGACTTGTCATGTGCGACATGACTTGTATTCCACGCTCATGGCGCGCTCGCGGCCGTTTCGTTAGCTTGAGATACACCAAATTTGGTATTGAGTAACATGACTGTATGACGAACATAAATGACAAGTCGTAATATGGAAATCATGACTTGTCATGTGCGACATGACTTGCATTCTACGCTCATGGCGCGCTCGCGGCCGTTTGGTTAGCTTGATATACACCAAATTTGGTATAGAGCAACATGATTGTATGACAAACATAAATGACAAGTGGTAATATGGAAATCATGACTTGTCATGTGCGCCATGACTTGCATGCCACGCTCATGGCGCGCTCGCGGCCGTTTCGTTAGCTTGATATACACCAAATTTGGTATTGAGTGACATGACTGTATGACGAAGGTAAATGGCTGGTCATATCATGAAACTCATGAATAACTTGTCATGAAAAGTATGATTTACATGCCACGCTCATGGTGCGCTCGCGGCCGTTTCATTAGCTTGAGATACACCAAATTTGGTATTGAGTGAAATGACTGTATGACGAACATAAATGACAAGTCGTAATATGGAAATCATGACTTGTCATGTGCGCCATGACTTGCATGCCACGCTCATGGCGCGCTCGCGGCCGTTTCGTTAGCTTGATATACACCAAATTTGGTATTCAGTGACATGACTGTATGACGAACATAAATGACAAGTCGTAATATCGAAATCATGACTTGTCATGTGCGACATGACTTGCATTCCACGCTCATGGCGCGCTCGCGGCCGTTTGGTTAGCTTGATATACACCAAATTTGGTATTCAGTGACATGACTGTATGACGAACATAAATGACAAGTCGTAATATGGAAATCATGACTTGTCATGTGCGACATGACTTGTATTCCACGCTCATGGCGCGCTCGCGGCCGTTTCGTTAGCTTGAGATACACCAAATTTGGTATTGAGTAACATGACTGTATGACGAACATGAATGACAAGTCGTAATATGGAAATCATGACTTGTCATGTGCGACATGACTTGCATTCTACGCTCATGGCGCGCTCGCGGCCGTTTGGTTAGCTTGATATACACCAAATTTGGTATTGAGCAGCATGATTGTATGACAAACATAAATGACAAGTGGTAATATGGAAATCATGACTTGTCATGTGCGCCATGACTTGCATGCCACGCTCATGGTGCGCTCGCGGCCGTTTCATTAGCTTGAGATACACCAAATTTGGTATTGAGTGAAATGACTGTATGACGAACATAAATGACAAGTGGTAATATGGAAATCATGACTTGTCATGTGCGACATGACTTGCATGCCACGCTCATGGCGCGCTCGCGACCGTTTCGTTAGCTTGAGATACACCAAATTTGGTATTGAGTGACATGACTGTATGACGAACATAAATGACAAGTGGTAATATGGAAATTCTGACTTGATGAGCGACATGACTTGCATTCCACGCTCATGGCGCGCTCGCGGCCGTTTTTGTTAGCTTGAGATACACGAAAGTTGGTATTGAGTGACATGACTGTGTGACGAACATAAATGACAAGTGGTAATATGGAAATCATGACATGTCATGAGCGACATGACTTGCTTTCCACGCTCATGGCGCATCGCGGCCGTTCGTTAGCTTGATATACACCAAATTTGGTATTGAGTGACATGACTGTATAACGAACATAAGTGGCAGGTGGCAACATGAAAATGTTGGCATGCATGTCGTCTACAATGCCACTTACATGCCACACTCATGGTGCGCTTGCGTCCAGTTCGCTAGCTTGACATACACCAAAATTGGTATATCGCGACGTGACTGTATGACGAACACAAATGACACGTCGTTACATGTAAAACATGACATGCAAATTATGTAAAGCATGATTTGCTCCTTCCTGGCTGCTTCGCATTACATCGATTCCCACAGTGCGTGGGATCTGCCGGTTTTTTTAGCTACTCGTCGCTACCGTTGCTGAAGAGCACTATGTATTCTGCAAATCGCAGGCAGCTGACATGCTCCCCGTTAAAGGGACCCTGAAACGGTTATTTGAAGCTTTGTCAGCGTTTAGACTAGGGCATCATCGAACCATTGGCACCACAAATTTAGCGGCACGCCGTGTACCAAGGCGGCTACGGACAATTATATCATACCCTCCTTCTCACCCCTGCCTTGCCTCCTCAACTCATGAGACACGCTGGCATCGCTGGCGATCGCAGAGCTCACGTGAGTACATTCGACGATTTGAGCTTCGCCCAGTGATGACCTCCGAGATTGCACGCCGACAGGTTGCGTGCAATCTCGGAGACCATAGCCCAGTGCGCCCGGCAGCACGCACGCCGTCTGGCAACAGAGACATCGTGGAGTGGTTGATATCTGCTCCGACAGGTGCCGCCACCCTACCGGCCAATTTTTCGTGCGCGCACACCGCAGCCCCAATGACGTCGCCAGCAGCCCCAATGACGTCGTGCGGACACTGCATGTCGTACTCGCAAGGGGCGGCTGAAAACGCGTTGGGCTGAGCGCAGTGATCTGCAGCGATTCGCAGCTTTATAGCGTTGTAATAAATTACACAGTGTAAGCAGAGAGCTTAAATTAGTCTGTAAATGAGCCTTAGGACTTGGTCTACTGGCCCAATGTGTTTGTACAAGATCGTCAAAACCGTTTCAGGGTCCCTTTAATGTTTATCCCTATTCCTACCCAATCTAGTATTTTGCACACTTCTATGCCTGCAGTGAACAACACTGGAGTGAACGAATCCCAGTACGCTGTAGTTATGACAAGGGTGTTACACATTCACCATGTTTCATCGAAATGTGCAACAAGTTGGCCACTTGGCAGATCGTAAAAAGCAATCGATATCTTTTATGAATAGCATGAAATACTTAAAAGAAGCTACAGAAGGCACTCTCATAAACACTGCCATCTTACGAACATTGCGTTGCTTGGCAAGCGTGTGCGGCGCTTCGACGAGTCCATTTTTCAGCTTTCCCTTCCCAGCATTCCATTATTTCTTTAAACGAATCATACTGAGAACATTTAAAACCGTAGAAATTTATATATGTGTTCGAATAGTAATATTTTTCGAGCCGGGCGAGGGTTGCACAATGATTGAAATTACATAATGTAAAAGTTTCGTGGATTCCGTTCGGCGAAAAACAGAAGACCAGATAATTTCACACATATACACGACATGTTACAAGACAGGGCTGTATATGCGGCACGATCGCATTGAAATGAATAATAAAAATTAGCAGTTGTTCCGAGTACGAATACAACCGATGAGCGAAGCTCCTTAGAAATGGGAAGCAAACGACTATGTACATTTTGAAACGGTTGGCGGCGTCGGCGCTTAGATTCGGCCGCTCTAGCACGTCTTAGATTCGGCCGCTCTAGCACGTACGGTAGGATCCTGTCGGCGTAACCTTTGTAGCTCCGCTCGTCGTGCTTTAACCACAGGACTCTGTTGCCGGGCTCATCTTGCTGCCGCTGCTCTGGCTTTGCGTTCCGCATCCTTGCCAAGCTGCTTATCGTCTTCATCATATTCACGTTTACGTTTCTGAGGACGACTATCCATATTCTGTGAGGAGCCCTAAGTAATGTGAAGTGGGTCCTTATTTATTTTTATTTATATATATATATATATGTACAAACATGGTTTTCGGTAAATTTTATTGTCGTTTATAAACGCGAACTGTTTTTGCGCCGCGCACCTTGTTTTTTGCGCAACGCGCGCCGAACGCCGCGAGCGCCTTGTACCGCGTGCCGTTTCTTTTTTTATTTTTTTGTTGTTGCTTGCGCCGGCGCCGCGAGGGAAGAGCGTCTACTGCTACCTTAGACAAAGCGCCCGTGCTGCGCTAGAATGATGGTTGTCATTTCACAATTCACGATGGTGAAAGTGAAGACGACCATTATAACCAGTTGTGCACAGAGCTTATTTCTTTTATTTTTTTAACCTCGAATTTCTGGTGCGCTAGAAGCAAACCGCTCGGCGTTCGGCGCGCACGGCGTTTCATTGTCCTTATGAGCCGGCGACGAATCCAGGGAGCTTCAACGGCGAACGGGTGCCGGCCTAAGGAGCTTCGCTCCTAAAAAGAAGTACGCTACAAATACATCTAGTGTGCAGTGCAGTGCTCGTTGAGTTCAACGTTACGGCATCGTGTTGGAGGAATAAAAACATATAGCGACAGGTCGAATAATAAACTGCTTCGTCCGAAACCAGACAGCAAGCTGACAGGCTGCATAAACGCGGGATATGATTACTTATAGTCGGTGACAGCCTAAGAATCAATATAAGCTCCGCCCACAAGGTCGCATTGCTCATATTTTGCATGCCTCCGCGATAGAAACGACGTAGTTCCTAAACAATGACAATAATTTTGACGCATAGAAACATTATCTTGCAGTACTGCGTTGATATTGAAATAAAAAAAAGTGAAGCTAGGTAAAAAAATTGTGAACGCACGGCGTTCAGCGTCAGCTTAACAATATATCTGTTGTTTAAATCGCACCCCCCCCCCCGCGGTCATCTCTTAGTCTACGAAAAAGCAATGTACATCTCAAAGGCGACGTTTCTGCGCACCGCCTATTATTGGCGTCGAGGGCCACCACTGGAAACGCCGGCGCCACCGTCGGCGTGACGTGCTTGGCAGGATCACGCGGTCTCGGCGGCCGCGTCGGCTGCTTGTGGAGCGCTGCCGCGTGCTTTGTAAATGAGTTTCAAGCTCCACCTGCGCTGCGGTCGGTACGAATACGGAGTTTTACTCGCATTTTGAACCAAACTGAACCCATTGTAACAGGAATGGAGGCCTCCGAGAGCGATGAACATACTGCTCTTATTGCTCGGTGCCGTAGTGCCGGACGTACGCAACGAAGTCCGGCAAAAGCGTGCACCGGTGCCCGTGGGTCAAGAAACTGCGTGAAGAGCGGGTTGTGGTGCTAAGAACCGGCAAGCAGCGATCGGCTACGAGTCATGTGTACAACAAGCACTTCCGCAACGACGATTTTCGCTACTGCGTCGGGGCTGTGATGTTGAGTAGCAGAAAGTGCGCACTGCGACGATCGTCCGCACACGCTTCCCGCCGGCTAATGGTGCTTATCTACCGCAGGATGGAAAAGGCGTTGCCTTTTGCATCGTGGAATACCATCTCAGAACGTTTGTGTGCGACCTCTTGATCGTCGGCCCCGTGCTCAGCGTCTACAATATGGGCTGCATATATTGAGTGATTGTTTAGGTACGTTGGATTTAAAAACTCGCTAGGTTCCTTGTGCATTCCATTCAGATGTCCGGAAGGCGAAAGCCACCTTCTTCTTGTCAGTAAATGTATTGATTTTCCTTGCCCCGCTCCGAGAAACTTTGGGCTCATAAAGAGGTTTTGCACTGCCTCCGTGATCGGCCCACCGATCATGGAGGCTGTGCAAAGCGACCATGTCGTGTGAACACGTCATGATGTGACATCACGTTTATGTGGCGTTATGGCGACGTCATGACGTCTTCACAAATTTGTGCAATCTGTGACGTCATGATGACGACATATGGTGACGTCATCACGTGATGATGTTTTTGCATTAGTCGTGCCGACGCCGACGGTCAACCTTCGCTTTTGATGCGGCATCGAAGGCTTTCACCTTCACAACCTATACGCGACGTTTGCTGGTGGATGTACATACGAGTGAGCCAAATGTTGCGGCTGATGTGGGCTGCATTTAAGTTGGCAATAACATTCTTTCAGTCAATCATGCATTCTCAGGACGCAAACACTACGTGTTTAAAAGCCCAAATTTACTTGTGCCACTCTCAAACTCAAGTTGGGCCTATCCAACCCTATGCATTTTTTTGAAGCCTTATTTATTTATGTGGAAAAGACGCCGCGCTGTTGGCGTTAGACTCGACATACTTCCCTAATTGCTGGGCAACTCGCCAAATTATGCTGGGCATTAAAATTTTGCAAATAACAGGAGCAGCGGCGATTGCTCGCTTAGAAGACCGATGTATATGCAGTGCGAGGCAACATGTCAAATGACACTGAAACATTAGCGGAGAGTTTTCATTTTGCCGGAGGGGGCGGGGCCCGGCTTGCTCATCTTCTACATGGTTTTTGTCCCTGCCGCTTCATATATATATATATATATATATATATATATATATATATATATATATATAGTATTAATGAGAACTAACAGACAAAGATGCCAAGGAAAGTATAGGGGAAGCTATTAGAAGTAATTGTAATCTAAATGTGAAGAAATGAAAGTGGACGAAAAAGATAACTTGCCACCGGCAGGATCCGAACCTGCGACCTTCGAATAACGCGTCCGATGCTCTACCACCGAGCTACGGTGGCGGTCATCTCCCCGTCCACTTTACGGGGTATATATATACGTACTTAAACGTGGGAGCGTCAGTCAGCGCCGCCTGTTGCCATTACGGCGAGTGTGGAACACTCTTTTTTGCCTGTAGGCGTCACGTAGTACGTGATCTTATTACGAGAGGGCAGCTGACTAGTAATCCCTCGCATACCACCTGAAGGCATCAAGTCTGCCAGAACGAGACCCTCGTTATGAATGAAGGAAGGAATTGTAAACTTAAGGGCTCGTTTGCTTTGTTAAACATAGTATTAATGAGAACTAACAGACAAAGATGCCAAGGAAAGTATAGGGGAAGCTATTAGAAGTAATTGTAATCTAAATGTGAAGAAATGAAAGTGGACGAAAAGATAACTTGCCACCGGCAGGATCCGAACCTGCGACCTTCCGAATAACGCGTCCGATGCTCTACCACCTGAGCTACGGTGGCGGTCATCTCCCCGTCCACTTTATGGGGTATATATATACGTACTTAAACGTGGGAGCGTCAGTCAGCGCCGCCTGTTGCCTATTACGGCGAGTGTGGAACACTCTTTTTTGCCCTGTAGGCGTCACGTAGTACGTGATCTTATTACGAGAGGGCAGCTGACTAGTAATCCCTCGCATACCACCTGAAGGCATCAAGTCTGCCAGAACGAGACCCTCGTTATGAATGAAGGAAGGAATTGTAAACTTAAGGGCTCGTTTGCTTTGTTAAACATAGTATTAATGAGAACTAACAGACAAAGATGCCAAGGAAAGTATAGGGGGAAGCTATTAGAAGTAATTGTAATCTAAATGTGAAGAAATGAAAGTGGGACGAAAAGATAACTTGCCACCGGCAGGAATCCGAACCTGCGACCTCCGAATAACGCGTCCGATGCTCTACCACTGAGCTACGGTGGCGGTCATCTCCCCGTCCACTTTATGGAGTATATATATATGTACTTAAACGTGGGAGCGTCAGTCAGCGCCGCCTGTTGCCATTACGGTGAGTGTGGAACTCTTTTTGCCTGTAGGCGTCACGTAGTACGTGATCTTATTACGAGAGGGCAGCTGACTAGTAATCCCTCGCATACCACCTGAAGGCATCAAGTCTGCCAGAACGAGACCCTCGTTATGAATGAAGGAAGGAATTGTAAACTTAAGGGCTCGTTTGCTTTGTTAAACATAGTATTAATGAGAACTAACAGACAAAGATGCCAAGGAAAGTATAGGGGAAGCTATTAGAAGTAATTGTAATCTAAATGTGAAGAAATGAAAGTGGACGAAAAGATAACTTGCCACCGCCAGGATCCGAACCTTCCTTCCTTCATTCATAACGAGGGTCTCGTTCTGGCAGACTTGATGCCTTCAGGTGGTATGCGAGGGATTACTAGTCAGCTGCCCTCTCGTAATAAGATCACGTACTACGTGACGCCTACAGGCAAAAAAGAGTGTTCCACACTCGCCGTAATGGCAACAGGCGGCGCTGACTGACGCTCCCACGTTTAAGTACATATATATATATATATATATATATATATATATATATATATATATATATATATATATATATATATATATATATATATATATATATATATATATATATACCCCATAAAGTGGACGGGGGGAGATGACCGCCACCGTAGCTCAGTGGTAGAGCATCGGACGCGTTATTTGAAGGTCGCAGGTTCGGATCCTGCTGGTGGCAAGTTATCTTTTCGTCCACTTTCATTTCTTCACATTTAGATTACAATTACTTCTAATAGCTTCCCCTATACTTTCCTTGGCATCTTTGTCTGTTAGTTCTCATTAATACTATGTTTAACAAAGCAAACGAGCCCTTAAGTTTACAATTCCTTCCTTCATTCATAACGAGGGTCTCGTTCTGGCAGACTTGATGCCTTCAGGTGGTATGCGAGGGATTACTAGTCAGCTGCCCTCTCGTAATAAGATCACGTACTACGTGACGCCTACAGGCAAAAAAAGAGTGTTCCACACTCACCGTAATGGCAACAGGCGGCGCTGACTGACGCTCCCACGTTTAAGTACATATATATATACTCCATAAAGTGGACGGGGGAGATGACCGCCACCGTAGCTCAGTGGTAGAGCATCGGACGCGTTATTCGGAGGTCGCAGGTTCGGATTCCTGCCGGTGGCAAGTTATCTTTTCGTCCACTTTCATTTCTTCACATTTACATTACAATTACTTCTAATAGCTTCCCCTATACTTTCCTTGGCATCTTTGTCTGTTAGTTCTCATTAATACTATGTTTAACAAAGCAAACGAGCCCTTAAGTTTACAATTCCTTCCTTTATATATATATATATATATATATCGAGAGAGAGATACAATGTCCGCCTCCTAAATTAAATAATATAATTAAAGACTTTAATACCACCTTATTCTACCGCGATATCAGTATGAATATCTCTTGTGATGACTCCCGATTTATTTTTCAACTTACACAAAGACATGGATTCTCCTCGCAACGCTTGGCTCAAAGCGAAAAATGCCGTATAGGATGATACTCAGTGACTGCAACACATAAAATCGATCCCCACAATGAGTGGGACCCGTATATTTCCTTTATTGACATGCATTACTTTGTTAAAACATGCACCAGACATAAGACAGTGGCCTAATGCTGGTGCAGGAATCTTCAATTTGTGATGGCCAAAAAACACAACATATTCTGCACATACAAATCTGTTCGCGGGGAATTCTTAACTGAGTGTTTCACTTGTTACTGGTCCATGATCGGAATTTTAAGAGCCTGAAATGAAAAAGCGGGTATAAACAGCCCCCCTGTGAAATAAATAGCTGCTAGACAGGAGGCCAAACGCTCGTTGTCAATGGACGGGGACCTAAGCCAAGCTCTGCGGAACTATACCTCGCGACAACTTTCTGTGGCAGCACAGCCAAAGCTACGTGGGCGGAGCTTCTGCACATGTGTTACTACGCCAAGTAGTCCGTTCGCGGGCGATTTCAATTTCGTTTTCGCAAGCGCATCCAACATGTTTTCGCGCGAACATCCAATGTTTATGATGTTATTTTTGAAATAGTGTTGTAAAAGATAGGTTATATAAAGCTTAAAACTAAAGCTATGAAAAGCCTTGAGGTATACTTGTGGATGTAGCAGTGAAGGAAACCTACATGGAATCACTCCTGTGCCCTCCTGCGAATTCCATTATAGCACTCATCTGCCAGCGGTTTAAGACCGCGTGCAAAGCGAGCACCATACAGTGATGCTTGGATTTGTTTTCTCTTTTTCTTGGTGTTTTTTTTTTTGGAAAGCAATAACATATTCCTTATTGCTAAGGAACGCAGGAAGCAGCTTTATTGAAGCTGTCAGATTTATTTTTGGAAAAACAAATGGCACGACCGAGCAGGAACGCTGTATTAGGAAATTCAACACACTGGCAAGAAACAACGTCCTAAATTTCGGTTAATACAGGGTCGGAATGGTCTTTTTCCTTCTTTTGGAGACGCAAGAACTTTCTGGAGACGCTCACGTTACTTTGTTTGTGGACGCGAAGGCATCGACGGGTAGCAGAAATCTTGGCCACGACCGGTCACGAGCGGCCGTCTCACGTTCGTAAATCCAAGCGGGTGAAACGCACTCCTTACTCGGTCAAGAACGCTGTTTTTACACAGTCAGCGGCATAATAGACATGAACACGCCTGTTGCCCAGGGGAAGCTTTGCACTGGTGATTTTATTCTCGAATATCACTGTTCTCGCAAAGCGCCAAGAACCGCTCCCGCCGTAGACGCCGACGGGCACGGCGTTACAGTACGCGATCTTTAGCATGATCGTATCAGCAATAGTAAATACCGACCACGTATGGAACGCAATTTATGAAAAGGGTCATTGCTTTTACATACAGTTCCCAATCGCAATTTGGCTTTCAAGCAGCTGGTCTTGCTGCAGACTGAAGTGTCACCGGTGTCACTCTCAACGTGGTTATCGCGATGAGAAACTCACTTGCGCTGATGATATCAGTCGCACACAACTTCTTTCTCGGTGATTGCATATGCGGGAAACAAAATATTTGACGACACACCGCTGTCTTCGTTCCTTTCTGATCGATGAATACAGATCACCTAACGAACACGCACTCATGCTCGCTCACAAGCTTCGATGTGAAGTTGCTGCAACCGAGCGACGCCATCGTTGTTAACCGGGGCAGGAAAAAGGTGAAATGACACCGGAAACCAGAAAACTAGAAACAGCAAGAAACGAAAATCCCGCACGGGATAAGCTTCCTTAGTAACAATGCGAACAATCTTGAACATAATACCTATATCTTTTCTTTTATGTCTTCCTTTATGCTACGTAGTTTATAAAAGTTAGCGTTCGCGGACTACATGCAGAAGCGCAGTAAAAAAGGGCGTGAATCGGCTTCGTAGCCTTGGCTGTGCTGCCACAGAAAGTTGTCGCGAGGTATAGCTACGAGCCGAAGCAAGGAAAGGATATCGCCTCTGCACGTGCATCACCAGCGGACCGTTTCGTCACGACAGTGATTGGTGTGCTGCGTCTGCCCTCTACCGGCCAAGTTCCCGCATATAAGCAAGCATCGCTGGCGCCGAGTCACAATTGGCAGCAGTGGTTGCGGTCGTGAACAAGTCGCTAATCTACTGCTACTTTCGTCACAGGTTGGTCTCAGTTTCTTCACCCAACCATTTTTTTTTCTTTTTTCATTGTATACCGTTGCCACTTCTGCCAATTCCTGTGCTGTTGTACATAATGCCGACGAACGCTGAGTTGGCAAAAGAAATGGATAGTTTACGCGCTGAAATCGCTGGGATGCGTGACAGCCTTAATATGTTCAATGAACTTGTCGAGAATGTTAAGAAGCAGAATGCCGACCTTGTTAATGAAAACAAGGCTTTGAAAGATGAAAATAAACAACTGACACGAAGGGTTTCTGAACTTGAACAGTACTCCCGGCTAAATAACGTAGAAATAAAAGGTGTCCCTGCAACAAAAGGCGAAAGCTGTCTTGCGGTTGTTCAGTCCATGGGTGACCTGTAGGGTGCAAAATTGCACCTGAGGATGTCGACACTGTGCATCGTGTGCCAGCCAAAAAAGACACAAACATTATCGCACGCTTCTGCTCCCGAGAAATAAAGACTGAGTTCTTGAAAAAAGTACGAAAGGCTCGCTTAACGACTGTGGCCCTTGGGTTTTCCCAAAACAGTCAGAAGCCCTTATATGCGAATGATCATCTCACGCAAGAAAGAAAACGGCTGTTTGCACAGGCACTTGAACTGAAAAAGGCAAAAGGCTGGAAACATCTCTGGACTGACCACTGCGTGATTAAGGCCAGAAAGACAGATGACAGCCGCGTCTACCGTATCTCTAGTGCGGGTGACCTTGCTGTTTTTTCTTAGTGTACTAGTGTTCTACTTGCCGTTGCGCACTTTAAATCTGCACAAGAATGTTTTCTTGTCAAGCTCTGAAAAATATTTCAGTGATCAAAACCCAAAACTATCACTGATACATTTCAATATTCGCAGCCTACGTAAAAACTACAACAGTCTCACTGCGTTTCTTTCTTTAATTAATCACAATTTCTCATTCATTTGTTTATCTGAGACGTGGTTGTCGCCGGATGATAGGAACTTGTACGCGCCATCAGGGTACAATGCAGAATACTGCTATCGAGCTACACCACGTGGCGGTGGATCCGCCATTTTTACTAAATCATCGTTGTCATACAAACGCCGCAATGACCTTGCGTTTTCTAATATGTACTGTGAATCTGTATGGTTAGAATTTGATAAGTGTGTTTTCTCAGTTGATGGCCGGAACACAGTATTAGGGTGCATTTATCGTTCACCAACATCGTCATACTCTGAGTTCTGTTCTCAGTTCGATAAGTTGCTGCATATTATAACAAACGAAAACAAAAATATAATCATCTGCGGAGACATCAACATAAACATTATCGACCCTAGCGATCAGTCATGCTCTGATTATCTCGGATGTTTACATGGCTACGGCCTTGAATCTTTAATAAGCACTCCTACCAGGTGTGACATGACAGGATCTAATACGTTAATTGACCACATATTAACCAATTTCGCTACAGATAATGTAGAAGGAGTCATTGAGCACAGCATAACAGATCATTATCCTATATTTCTTACTTTAGGCAAGGACGATTATAAGGGTAAGGAAAGGAAAGAGAGGATACGGTTTGATTCTCAAAAATTTGTATCCATGGTACAATCAACAGATTGGACCGTCGTGATAAATGAATCCGGTGCTGAAAAAGCCTATCAGCTATTTTTTACTACATTTACTCAGTGCATAAACGAATGCACGACTACACATACCATAACTCATCATTTTAGTACTCCTAGAAAACCTTGGATTACAAAAGCGCTACTTCGATGCATCTTGAAGAAAAACCAGCTTCACAGAAGAGTGAATTGTGAGCCATTCAACTTTGAACTTAGAGCTCGGTTCAAGAAGTATTCCAACACTCTAGCAGCCGCACTTAAGTGTGCAAAACGAGATTACTTTCAGAAAAAAAATTCTGGATAATGATAATAATACGAGGCGCAACTGGCAGGTCATAAACGAATTCTTAAATAATAAAAGTCGTGAGCAGCTAACGAAAATTAAAACTGAAGCACAAACATACAGCCATCCAACTGATATCGCCAATGCGTTCAGTGAGTACTTTAGCAGCACCTGTGATTCTCTCACAAATCCCCCCATTACCAACCTTGCCCCGTCAGCCTCATTCTTTCTACTTACGGCCTACGAGTGCAGATGAAGTTCTTCATGTTATATCTTCGCTCAGGTCTACGGCACCTGGTCTTGACTCTGTTCACCCATCTCACATCAAGTTAGTTTCTAGTGAGCTATCTCCTATCATTGCAGATATTGTTAACAAGATGTTTAAAGAAGGCGTGTTTCCCGATTCCCTAAAAGTTGGTAGAATAACACCTGTTCACAAAAAAGGTGATCGTGAACTCCTCAGTAACTACAGGCCCATTTGTATTCTGCCATTTTTTAGCAAGATAATTGAGCGTCTTATGCATACACGATTAGTGTCCTATCTTACGAAGTTTAGTCTATTATCATCTAAACAATATGGCTTTCGGCCTGGCTATTCCACTGAGCTTGCGCTTCTAACCCTCACCGATAAAATAAAAAAGGCAATCGACCAAGGCTTTTTGGTTGGTGGCGTATTTATAGATTTAACAAAAGCGTTTGATACGATCAATCACAACATTCTTATACATAAACTTGAATCGTATGGCATAACAGGCCCACCACTTCAATTTATTTCAAGCTATTTATCTAATCGTACTCAAGTTGTTCAGATTGACGGTCAAGTTTCAGCTGCTAAGAAAGTAAATCAAGGTGTTCCTCAGGGCTCGATCCTTGGCCCGCTGCTCTTTTTGCTATTTATTAATGATCTACCTAATATTTTGACTGCTACGGACTGTATCTTATATGCAGATGACACGACCATTTTTACTTGCGCTAAAGATATCAATGACCTACAACAAAAAATTAACGCTGATCTACATAACATAAGTTCATGGTGTCGAAAGAACATGTTAAGAATTAATCCATCGAAAACCGTTTTCATGGTCTTTCATTCCCAACCGTCAGTACTTTCAAAATCTATATCTGTACATCTGGACGATAACTTAATACCAATGTCTGATAGCACAAAGTTTCTTGGTGTAGTTCTCGACAGGCATATGAAGTTCAATCTTCATGCGCAATCACTCATTCGCAAGATAACCTTTGGAATACGCGCCATAATCAAAACTCGTTCATATTTTCAGCCACACATTATCCATTCCCTTTATCACGCGCATATTCATAGCCATCTATCTTATTGCATATCAGCTTGGGGCAACACATATTTCACCCACCTCAGCCAACTTCAACGCATGCAAAATCAAGCACTTCGTCTCATGACATTCAGCCATTTCTTAACCAATGCAACTACACTTTATCACAATTTAAATATCCATCCTCTTCATCACCTCTTTCAGCTGAAGTTATCAATTGTGATGTATATGCTTTTTCGTGGTATTGTACATATTGATGGCATTGTCGTGGAAAGCTTTGTAAATAACAACGTTACTAGGTTTTCTCAGCTTGATAATCGTCTTCTGCCTAAGGTTCGCACGAACTACGGTAGGTTCACCACCACGTTTACGGGAATCAAGCTGTGGAATTCCCTTCCTTACATCATTAAATCATCAACCACGGTACATGCATTCAAAAACCAAGTAAAGAAATACTTTTTGCAGCAACTGTTTTCATCCTAGCAACTGATTTTTGTTTGGTACATGTTATATTGCTCTTTTGTTTTGTATTGTAATTTGCGATTGTTTTTCAATGTTACCTTTTTTTTTGTCTGTTACACATATACGCATTTTTGCTTTCGGATTTTTTTTTTCGCGCTGTTCATTTTTCTTTCTACCGAAGATAATGTAACCACTGACTGATGTATATCTTCTTTCCCGTTCACATCATGTATGGGAGCCCCCCCGACAGTTTTTAACTTTGGGGCTCCTTGTGTATTACAAATTTTGTACGCGCTTTTCTGTAAACTAATATCGTTGATGTTGAATAAACTTGAACATGAACTTGAACTCTTAAAAAATATCCCGGGCTGGCGCCAGGGGGGGCTCTGCCCCCCGTGAAGCCGCCCGGGGGGCAGAGCCCCCCCCTGGCGGCTTCACGTGAAGCCCCCCGTACTCTTCGCCTATGCATTGAAACATACATTAACTCTGACTAAAAAAAAACTTTGAGTCGTCGGGACGGGACATCACATGTTGCCATAGGCGCGCCGAAGTCGTAGTTGTAACAAAAAAAAAAAAAATTGAACTGCTCTGATAGCGTCCGCGCAACAATGATTTTGGTGTACTCACAAATTCTCATATTTTGCGGCCTAAAGTTCACGGCACGGCGCCAAAAACACGCTCGTAGCGAAAGCGAAACCACCAGTACGAACATATACATGCAGACGCTCATACATGCAAAAGCTCCGCCGGTCGCCGCGAACCCGTGCGATCACTGGCTCGAGGCTTCTTTCTGTTATGCTCCATTTAGGTATACAGGCGTCTACTCTAACAAAATATTTCATAAAGTTTGCACTCAGAGGCTGACTACATTCCACGCAAGAAGCCGGTTCAGGGGTCTCATCGCGGTGACCGCGTGAAGCGGGCGCTCCGTTTTCTGCGAAAAGACAGCGACTGTAAACAAGGTTAATGTGCTTTATTTTCGTCGAAAATTATTATTTCAACAGTAAAGAACATATTTCGTTTTGAAAGTACGCACAAAAATGTCCTGGAGCGCTTCCGCGAGGTGTTTTGTGGAGCGCCGACAGCAAATCCTACGGGGAGCGTGCGGCGGTGTCCTGCCTAGCACGCAATCGAGGCGCGCCCGATAGAGGGCGACTCCGTAACTCCTCGAGGCCAATAGCATTAAAACAAAGAATGCCGCATTTAACGTAAAATTTCTTGTAAAGGAATCATTTCTTTACGGTTTCACAAAACGAAACAGGGACATTAATTACATTTAATAAGGTCGTTCGCATTTTTTTTTTACGAAACTTTCGCCGCCAGGTTTCTTCAGTGTCTGCGGTAACTATGGCAACTACGACTCAAAGCGAAGAATGGCGAGGTGGTCTGAGATTGCCTTCGCGAATTTCGATTCTTGGGCTGCCGTGAATACCATATTTGCGTCTGGAGTGGCCGTGGTTGTCATCGTGTTTGAGGTAAACGACAAGGCTTCATTTGACGACGCTTCAACGAAATAAAAGAGCGTAGCGCTCATGGTGCTTAGCTGTGCGGGTCATTGGATACATGCCGTTAAGTTCACGCCAAGGCGATGTACGCGGCTAAAGCGGCAGTGACTAAAAGCTTTAGGTGAGATTGTTTCTGGCTTCGACAACTTTCACTGGCGCTGCCACGACTCCTTCAGCCCTTGAACGTTCAACTTTTTATTTATTTATTTATTTATTATTTATTTACTTATTTATTACATACCTGCATCGCCCCAGTGGGCATTACGGTAGGGGGCCCAGTTTTGATGGAAGAGGGAAGAGGGGTCCCTACCTTCTATGTATGTGTGCCTCTCAACTGCCGTAAGGCAAACAGGAAAAGGATGGACGCTTCTAAAAGAAACAGTTTATTTGTCAACGTGTCAATCGCAGACCGATCTTTATCAAGGCACAATTTACGAAGCTTCGATGCGCTTTTATAGCATCGTCCTCCAAGCAGGGAGAGAGAGAAAAAGGAAAATGAGACAGACAATAAAAATAGAAAATGTAAAAATGAAAAATTGAGTAGCCAAAACACCATACAAAAAAGACGTGCATCACAAGAAGGGTAAGTATTTAAAAGAAAGGTCTACAGACTATAAGCTTCACGAGAGCCCACTGTAGTTTAAGATAAACAAATTATGACTGCGTAATATATGCACACAATACACACAAAATACAGAAAGCGCACGTTAGAAAAAAGCAGAATTCCAAATATGATATCGTGAAGTAGGATGCAGCGCCATTATAAACCTTTTTTTTTTTACTCAGTGATAGTTTTAGCCGCGTCACTTCAGTTGCAGTCGCGATCCATGCAATCGAAAGTTCCTGTGTCACAGCGATATTATGTAGCGTGCATCACTTCACTGTTTGTAGACAACGATTACCTCGCGCGGCGTTTTTTCATGCAAGGCGTTCGTGCATGGGGCGTGAGACTTACGCGACGGGCACTTCGACCTAGCACATCATTCTGGGCTGGTAACATACTGCTATGTGGTTTTGACTGACGGAAACAGGTCATAGTGGGGTATACCCTAAAATGAGTCTGGGACAGAAGTGAAGAGGTTGACATTGTTGTGTGAGCTGTGCTGTTTTACTACTGGCTCATTGCTTGTATTTCACGTAACATTTTTGGTGGAGCTGCGTGGTAATTTTCTTTTGACGACGGAGCTCCGCAGTGGGCCTGCTACCATGGCTCCGGGTGAAGACGCGCCTTCGCCAGCTACATCGGCAACTACAACGACAGCAACCCAGTACGTCACCTTAACGCAACCTCGTGATCCCGGTACCTTTAGTGGAGAGAACAACGTTGATGTGGACAAGTGGCTGAGTATGTACGAGCACGTCAGCAAGCAATATGGCTGGGATCCGACCGTTATGCTGGCGAACGTCATCTTCTATCTCGACAAGACTCCTCGCGTCTGGTTTGAGACCCATGAGCACGAAGTCTCCAGCTGGGACATGTTTAAACATAAGCTCCGCGACCTTTTCGGCAACCCGCATGGTCAACAGCTTGCTGCCCGGAAACAATTAGCCGTACGGACCCAGACGTCAACCGAGCCCTACTTGACCTATATTCAAGACGTGCTCGCCTTGTGTCAAAAGGCCGCTCACATGTCCGAGGCTGACAAGATCTCGCACATTTTGAAAGGTATCGCCGACGATGCGTTCAACCTGCTCGTCTTTACCAACGTAACGACCATCGACGCCGTAATCAAGGAGTGCCGTCGCCTCGAGCAAGCGAAGAGTCGGCGCATTTCGCACCAGTTCCAGCGACTACCCAACACCGCTGCAACGTCGTCTTGCGAAGGCACCCCTTGTCAGCCGCCCACAACTGAAGACGTGACGCGCATCGTCCGACGTGAACTCGAGGCTGCATGCCCGGCTGCCAACAAACCGATGCTGTCCGACACCTCGGCGCCAGCCGTCTCCTTGATCCAGGCTGTTGTCCGCCAGGAGTTCGCTAACCTGGGTCTCTTGTCCACTGTATGCGCCATCAACCATACTGATGCTTCAATAGCTTCGGTAGACACGCCACGCCGCCGTCCGTACTCTCTTCGCACCAGGAATCCGTCTGAATGGCGAACAGCTGATGATAAGCCAATCTGCTTCCGCTGCGGTCGCGCGGGCCACGTCGCTCGTTACTGCCGCAACCAGTGGCCTTCTACGCCTTCTAGCCTGTACACCACTTACAGTAGCCCATACCGTACAATGAACCGCCGTTATCCGACCCACCCTGAGTCTTCAGCATTCGCCGCCCCTGAGGACTACGGCCGCACTTTCCCTGCTACGCCGCCCCAAGGCCGTCCTTCTCGTTCTCCAACGCCCCCGCGTCGTCGCTCTCCCTCGCCGTCATTTAGCCGCCGCATGTCCCCGGAAAACTAGGCTGCGCAGCTTCTGGAGGTGAAGCTGCCCTGTCGACCTTACCCAAAAATCCTCAGTTGCCCTTACGTTTAAACCGGAACACACTTGAAGTACATGTTCATGGCACCTCTGTCCAAGCTTTGATCGATACGGGCGCTCACGTCTCGGTTATGAGTGCGGATTTTCGTCGTCGCATGAAGAAGGTCCTCACGCCCCCCTTGACCAGTGTTGTGCAAGTCGCGGATGGCGGAACAGTGCCTGTCGCTGGTATGTGTACAGCTCAACTTACCGTAGCCGGTCATCAGGTGGTCGTCCTTTTTACAGTCCTTGCAACATGTCCCCACGACCTCATACTTGGCCTAGATTTTCTTGCCGCCAATTCTGCTCTCATTGATTGCTCTGCCGGTCTGTTCCGCCTTGAACTGCCACAACTCAGTGATCCCCCCGCACCAACCTCCGTGCCGATTACAATGCAGCGACTTTGTTCACCTGCCCTCCAAAACTGTGACGTACGTCAGTTTCTTATGCTCACCAGCTCTGCCAGACGGTGACTACTACGCTACGCCTCTCACCGACGTACTCCTTGTGCACAGTGTTGCGGTTCCCTACACGGTTCTCAGCATCACCGCTAACAGAACCAGCCTACCACTGATAAATTTCGGCTTCACGGATCAAGTGCTTCCACAAGGCATTTCTGTTGCCCACCTTTGTCCGTTGCGCGATTTACAAATCGAAGCTCTGACCTTAGATACCCTTGTTCCTACGCAGCGCACACCACCGACAACAAATTTGGGCAGCCGTCAAATTGTAGACATGATCGCCGCTGATCTGCCGCCTGAGCAAGTTGAAGCCCTCCAGCGCATTCTCGGGACCTACCAGGACATTTTCGATTTCGGTGACCGACCTTTAGGGCAAACGTCCGTTGTCCAGCATCGCATACACACAGGTGATGCCAACCCTGTTCACCGCCGTCCCTACAGAGTGTCTGCTTCTGAGCGGAGTGTCATCCAGAAGGAGGTGAACAAGATGCTAGCGAAGGACATTATTGAGCCATCATCCAGTCCTTGGGCGTCCCCGGTAGTTCAACCGTTACGTCATGGTAAAGAGCAGCCGTAGTTGGACGCGCATGATACAAATGGACAGCGGTAGAGTTTACTTTTTATTCTTAGCTTGTCACCGACTATAGTTATGTACAAATATATTGCATTAATGAACTCCTGTTCTTGTCTCTCGTCAGGAAAACGGCCGTCAGTTGATGAATGTAGACTGTAACGACTGTTCTCGCTATACTGCGAACCACCTTGTTCCGAGCCGATAAGGGATAGTTATTTTTTTCTCGTTTGATGTTCGGTTCGTGTTCAGGCACGTTTCGAGAGTATCATTTAAAGGGCGGATTCATTTGTGGCCAAAATTCTGGTGCGGGTACAGCATTAAATTTGTGTTTGCATTTGGTTACACGTCCTGCACGTAAGGTACCTGATGCAAAGCTTACGTGAAGTCATTAGCTACATTTCATAGGGTTATACATAGTGTGTACTGCGCATAGTTTTGTATTTCATTGTGATGAGGCTTGCCCTTAACGTATAAAAACTCGGAGGATGCTTGGGCTTCGCCTTCAAGAGTAGAACACGATAGCGTAAGGGAGCCCCGTGGTTATAGATGGCTTTCACTGCGTAACGCCAAGAGGGGGCATAGGATGGCAGCATATGATCACAGCATACTCTCTTCCATAAGAATACGCAGCGCTAAAACAACACAGCACACGGCAAAAACAAGGAGAGCGCCCGTCCTTGTTTTCGCCGTGTGTTGTGTTGTTTTAGCGCTGCGTATTCTTATGGACCCATACCAACGGGCTCGCCTCAACACCCTCTTAAATACTCTCTTCATCCTCCCCTTCCTTCCTTCTTTCCCTCCTCCTCACCCTTACATCGCTGCTCTTCAGCCTCACTTCCCTTTCCCACTTCCTTGCTATACATGGCTATGCTATAGAGGGCTATGATATAAATGGTTTTCATTTGGAAACAGCGCAAAAGACGAAACACACGGAAGAAGACTAAATAACACGAGCACACGACAGTCCGAGCCCATACAGAGCTCCACACTAGAAATGAATAGTTCAGCCGTAATTTATTGATGATATGAACCGGCAAAATTCAAGTACAGTTGCGAAGTCCTCACTACGCCGCACTACTTCCTTGTGCGAATCACGCGTCTGTAAGGCAACACGCGAACATACGCAGCTGCTCCCATAATCGGCGATTTTGATGCTGATGATGATTAAGTATGCCTGAGCGCTTTGTAATGGGTGGGCCTTTAAAACACCCGCTCGTTGCGCAAGTCAAGTTTTGACGCCTGGCGCGATTCTGCGCTTCATAATCACATAATCATTAGTACTAACTTCGGCATTTACGAAACAACCTTTTGTGGATAACCATACGGATTGGGAATAAGCATTTGAAGTCAGAAGGACGGAGTTGGGCAAACTTATGGAGTTACCATCATAGGTCGGCAAAACATGTGGAGCTCACTCAGACTCACTCATGAAATATATTTTGCGCTTAGGGCTCACTCGGACTCAGACTCACCAAAATTTTTCTGAGCCGGACTCACTCGGACTCACACTCACGAAAATTTTCTGCAACCGGACTCACTCGGACTCAAACTCACCAAAACATTACTCAACCGGACTCACTCAGACTCAGACTCACAGCTCGATCTTAGTCTAAGTGAGTCCGAGTGAGTCGACTCATGAGTCCGTTAGCCTAGAATTATCTTTTTCGACCATGGTGTCAATGCTCTAGAACAACAATATCTCACGTAATGGGTGCTCTTCTTGGCGCCTTTTGCTAGAGTACCTTCCGGCACGAGTTATGAGTGCTCGTAAACTAGTAAGGTAATTTTTCGTAAAAGAGATGACAGCATAAGATATATTTATCAAGAACTTCCTTGGAAGAGTTGGCAAGGAGGGGGGGGGGGGGTGGAGGCTAAGGCACTCCCCTACGTAATTCGCGCCTCTGATCAATAAATATTGAAATGGTGTATGAAAGACACGGTTTTGGAATACGTGTGAGTAGACGTGAGTATAAACGTGAATCCAGGCAAGGTGGATAGTAATGTTGAAGATGAGTAGATGTGACCACAGGTCGGCAAAAAAAAGTGGAACTCACTCAGACTCACTCAAGAAATATATCTTGCGCTTTGGACTCACTCGGACTCAGATTCACCGAAATTTTCCTGATCCGAACTCACTTGGCCTCACACTCACGAAAATTTTCTTCAACCGTACTCACTCGGAATCAAACTCACCAAAATATTACTCACCCGGACTCACGGCTCAATCTGAGTCTGAGGGAGTCCGAGTGGGTCGACTCATGAGTGAGTTCGCTAACCTATGGTTACCATTCTGGCTCCCATACACATAGTGCCGTAGTTACCGCCTCGTATTTCGCTGAGTTATTTTGCTAGCCCTAGGAGTGCCACTTTTCGCAAGAATATCTAGGGAGTGTAATGTCTGTCGTAGAAACACGACATAAGCACTGGACCGAGAACACGGCTTCTAGAACGCAAATAAACACGGTATATACGACAGCATATGTGGGGTATGCATGCGATTGCGACGCGCTGGCATATTGAAACAGAAATACAAGCCAAAGAGGAAAAAAAAGAAGGAGACGCATTTTTTGGGTCAACTACATACTACACGCACGCTCGCGCCCACTTTCTACGGACACATCTCCTCTTGCAGAATTCGCTGCTGACCGAGTTGGTACATCTCGATAACATGCATTTAGATAAGCAACAAGAAAGAGAAGGATTAAGAAGAAGAAGGAGGAAGTGAGACGAAGCGGCTGCTCTTCTTCAAAATGCGTACTTTCGCGTACAGAAGCGGCGGCGTACGCGCATTCCTATCTCGGCGAAAAGTGGTAGCACGCGTGGTGCGTACTGCTGGATCTGCCCATGCACAAGGGTAGAGGTAAACATGAAACTAAAGGAGACGCCACGAGAGGTTACCGAACCGCCTAGATTTTGCTCAGTCGGACGACTCTAGGAGATTTAGAGATCGCTTACAGCCCAGCCACGCTGTATACATTATGTCATCGCTCATCTCGTTGACATGGAATGGGCGCCAGTGTCGGCTTTATAGCAAGAACGCTCACGAAAAACGCACTTTATTGTTCTTCCCCAAACTAATATTCTTGGCTTTGTCTTTTTGCTCTACAACAGTTGAGCGACTGGCTTGTTTGTATAGAAAAGAGACAAAATTAATGTAGTTGAGTGATATCTTCGGAGACGATTACGACTCGTTGCGATTAAGGG
The DNA here is from genome assembly GCA_030522465.1 of Rhipicephalus appendiculatus. Classification (NCBI taxonomy): domain Eukaryota; kingdom Metazoa; phylum Arthropoda; class Arachnida; order Ixodida; family Ixodidae; genus Rhipicephalus; species Rhipicephalus appendiculatus. Next base: position 109 of record JALIZH010019457.1, on the reverse strand, counting down.
TATCGTCGATGCGAAGCCGAACGGACTAAATATGTGCGGGCGCGAGGGGTCGAATGTGAAAGCGCTCGTACCGCAAATGCCAGCCAACCTACTCTCCCGAAGAAAGTTC